>JAYMSV010002537.1:0-10975 GCA_036897745.1 Erodium moschatum
TTTTAAGGGCTCAATTTGTCGAGACTTGGTTTTGGTAAAGTTTTACCAATCGAACACTCACACGAGCCGCTTGGAGAAGGTTTTGAAGCAATATTGTCAATGGAGTTGGGATCCGGGGCCTACTCGTCATGACCCAGGACCGACGTTGCTTGATCATCCCGGGAGGAGTAAGGAAGCAGCTCGTTTTTCCTGTTTTAGTTTGGATTCAATTTTAGTTTTAGTTTTGTTTTGTTTTAGTTGGATTTTATTATGTTGTAGTTGAGTTGTTGATACTGTTTTTAGGTATTTTGAACCGCTGGTAAGAGGATGTCCTCAGTTTTTGTCTACGAAGCAAAGTAGACTACCTATTTGAGTCCATGAGAGTCGGGTCCGTTTCGATGCACCCGGACGTATTTTTGAATCCGGGGTAACACCCACTTTGTAATCTTTGATTGGCCGTAAGGCACTTCCTCAATTTACCTGTTTCAGAAAAAAAAAGTTTGAGAATTGAATTAGTTGTCTTTGCAAAGTTAAAGTATTTTTGTTTGTTGTTAAAACATCTTATTCATAATATCATAGTTCAACGTAGTTTCTAATTTTTGTATTTACCTTTCTAATTTTTTATTTTCATATGATGATTCCTTATATATCATATTATAAATATAGTAAACATTTTGTTCAATGATCTACCATTAAAATTTTGTTATACAAAAGCATTCACAATAATTATTCCATATCTTGATACACTTTTAGCAATCATGTACCCTTTTACTTATAAAATGGTGGTGTGGTTGTCTTCTAAGATATTTTAGATGATTAGAGGACTGGATTGAAGCAAAAAAATATATTTAAAGACTTGATTAAATAATTGATACACTTTTAAGGATCAAATTGAAATAAAATAAAAATGTAATATTAATTTATAAAAGTCACATATAAAATTTTAACAAACAATAAGGACAGCCTTAAAGTGAATTATGTGCATTTTGCATATAATATCGATGAATAATTATTTTCGTAATTATTTTTTGTTTACAAAATCGCCATTTGTTGTAAGAGCTAGTCATGTGTCAATACCATGATTTTATTTGTCGGAAATGACATTTTCATCTTATATTATTCTTGGTTTACAATTTGTAACATTTACCTATACAGGTTTTGAAATTTAGAACTCTTATGTACGTGGTTTGACTAATTGTTTTCATCATTTTACATAAAAATTTAATCCTGTTAATGGAAGTATCAGACGAATGATAACTGAGTGATGTTGTTTTATAAAAATGATAACTTATCGGAATTATTTACAAAATAACGGGTCTCTATGATAATCCCTAAGACTATCCACAACGGGGGCTACGCGTCGATTAGGGGCGTCGATTCGATACCTTTTTGAAGAAAATGCCAAAAACCCACGATTTTTTCGTTTAGACTCTGAAGTTCGTCGATGAATCTCTCGATTGTCTATTCAGCTCTAAGTCCCGATTCTCCTATGGAGAATCACGACGTGGCATCAATTATTTTAAATATATTTTCGATCCACCTTTTTCTATGAATCAAACCCATCTTTTCTTTACGTTTCGTCTAATTAAATTGGGATTAGACCTAATAATTATGTGATATCCCTCTTCATTTCCTTTCCAAACCCAAACATATATTTATTGATAGATTATTTTTTATACTTTGTCAAACCAAACAGCCCCTCGGACGAATGGAAGTATCAGACGAATGATAACTGAGTGATGTTTTTTTTTATAAAAAATAATAACTTATCGATAATATTTACGAAATAACGGGTCTTTATGATAATCCCTAAGACTATCCACAGTGGGGGGCTACGTGTCGATTCGGTACCTTTTTTGGGGGAAATGCCAAAAATCCACGATTATTTGGTTTAGACTCTGAAGTCCGTCGATGAATCTCTCGATCGTCTGTTCGGCTTAAGTCACGATTTTCCTTTGAAAAATCATCACATGACATCAATTATTTTAAATATATTTTCGACCCATATTTTCTCTAAGTTTCGTCAAGTTAACAGGGATCAGACCTACCGTGGATAGCCTAGTAACTTTGTAATATCCCTCTTCATTTCATTTCCTTTCCAAACCCAAACATATATTTATTGATAGATTTATTTATATACTTTGTCAAACCAAACAGCCCCTCACCGCTTCATAACCTCCCACCCAAACACTAGAAAAAAAAAATCATATAAAAAAAACAAAGAACAGAGCAAAATCGATAACTGATATAGCGCAATCATTTTTATCCCTCTCTCTCTCCTCAAATCTCTTTCTCTCTCCAAAACAAGACCAGAACTTGTTGGATCAGAAGGGAAGAAGAAGAAGAAGAAGAAGAGAGACCACATCAGCAGCAGCTCCAGAAGAAGACGAAGCAGAAGCAGACATGGTTGAAACCAGACGCAGCTCCTCCACCTCCAAGCGCATGCTCTCTTCTCCTCACGCCTCTCCTCCTCCGTCCAGCAAGCGATCCAAGGTCCGATCTTTCGATTCCTTCTCTTAAACCCAAATCCCCAATTCGCGTTTTCGCAGATGGGTTTTGTGCGATTGGGGATTGATTTTTCTGTTTTTTTTTGCGATTGTTGTTGTTGACTTGTTTGATCGGAACCCTAGGCGTCGGAGCCGGCGTCTTCGTCGACGAACGATGAGCCGAGCTCGTCCCCGGACGAAACCCTAGGTCCGGCGAAGATGGAATCGGGGTCTGGGTCGGAATCTCGGGAGGCGGAGCTGGAATCGCCTGATCTGCAGAACACTGAAGCTGATAAGGTGTCCGGGGATGGCGGTGATGTGACTGGTGTGGATAAATCGGCCGATGAACAAGTCGATGCTTTGGTTTTGCCGCTGCCTCCAGGTTCGATCCCTTTGATTTTGCTCTTAATTTATGTTTTTTTTTGTTATATTGATTTGGGTTTTTGGTTTTATGATGTTCAGCTGAAACGCCAAAATCAAAGGCCACTGGTAGGAAGAAGAAGCAGGCGAAATCGTCAAAACCCAATCCGAAGGTCCCCATTCCGGCTTGGGGAAAGCTACTCTCCCAGTGCTCTCAGGTGGGTATTGCTTTTAGCTCTAATTTGATTCATTATGGTTTTATAATTTTTTTCAGATACTAAACTTCTATTAAAATTGATAACTTTGTTCAGTTCTGCATCACAATTCCAGTATTAATTTGTTAAGTATAGCGGGTATACCCACCTTAAACCCAATCGAGTTCTCCCAAGGAACCCGGTACAGAAATAAGTTTTTCGTGTTTGGTTGTCCTTTTCTGTAGACAATATGCCTGTTAGTGCGTCTTCAAGCGATGTTAGGGTAGAGTTTTTTTAAACTAGTAGGAGTATGCAAGTCAAAGATAGGACAGCAATGTAGGTGCACAAAAGACTAGAGGGGTGTACTTAGTGAAGTGAGACCAAAATAGAACAGCAATGTAGGTGTTGCTTTGATAGCGCTTGTATATGAATTTGCTTTATTTTAGCAGACTTTTGGAATCCTTACAATTAATGATGTTATTCAATAAGGTTCTTGTCATTATGGTTCTTTCTGAGTCTCAAGCGTTTGGTTTCTTATTTCAGAACCCACATCAACTTATCTCTGTTACTCCTTTCACTGTTGGTAATGCTCGGCAATGCGACTTATGGATCAGTGATGCCAACGTCAGCAAAATTTTATGTAGGTTGATACCTGCCAAGGTATGTCAATACACATCTTGAATGAGTAATGGATCAAACTTTCTGTCACTCTCAGCATGGATAGTACGATAACCGACTATGTTTTTTTCTCTCTGCTTAGCGTGGGTGCTCAATAGAAATTTCAGGGAGCAAAGGTGCTGTGCAAGTTAACGGCAAGATTTACCACAAATATTCTTGTGTTGAGATTACTGGAGGTGATGAGGTGGTTTTTGTTGCATCCGGAAGGCATTCATATGTATCCTTTGCTCATAGTTCGCAACTAGGTTGTCCATGAAACCATCAAAATTTAACATTTATTTGGTTCCATGTTGATGCATTATCTATTGCGTTTGATGTGTGTTCAATTTTGATTTAGTTCCTTGACATACAATTAGATTTTCCAACATTTGAATACTGAAAAGGTTGCTGCTCCAGTAAGTATTGTAGAAGCCCAGGGCGCTCCCATAAAAGGTATACAAATCGAGGCAAGATCAGGAGATGCATCAGCTGTTGCTGGAGCATCCATATTGGCCTCATTGTCAAATATCCAAAAGGGTTTAACACTTGTTCCGCCAACAGCAAAAAGTGACGATGTGCAGCAGAATGCTGAAATTGGGGTGTCAGATAATCCTGATATTGACATGAAGGACAACAATGCAATTACTTACCCAGATACTTCAATGGAAAAGACTGCTGTTCCATCATCCGATCCCACCAATGAAGCCCCTACTCTTGAAAGTATTGGATTGGACGGTTGTATGGATGCAGAAACGGGAAAGTCATCTGGGGCTTATGAATTAAGACCACTCCTGCAGTTGCTAGCCGGTTCCGCTTCATCTGACTTGAATATAAGTAGCATATGTAAGCTTTTAGAAGAACGAAGAGGAACCAAAGATGTCAAGAAACTTGA
This sequence comes from Erodium moschatum, assembly GCA_036897745.1. Classification (NCBI taxonomy): domain Eukaryota; kingdom Viridiplantae; phylum Streptophyta; class Magnoliopsida; order Geraniales; family Geraniaceae; genus Erodium; species Erodium moschatum. Next base: position 4,569 of record JAYMSV010002537.1, read on the forward strand.
TTCTCCAACAATTTTGATATCGAGTAGGCGGCAAGCATTCAAGGATAGTCTGTTACAAGCGACTCTTAATCCCGAGAACATTGATGTTTCTTTTGATAGCTTTCCATACTATTTAAGGTGCTGACATTTGCTACTTATGCTGCTCTGTTTCTTCCGTGAACTTTATAGTTAATCTTGTGTTACGTTGTGTTGTCATAGTGATTCAACGAAGAATGTTTTGGTTGCTTCAACTTACATACATTTGAAGTGCCATAAGTTTGTGAAGTACGCTTCAGACCTCCCTACCGTGTGCCCACGCATACTGTTATCTGGTCCTGCAGGTAGATGAGTTATTCTCATGTATACCCATTCTGTTTCGTGTATATAGATATTGTATTCCAATGGGTTCCTTCTTCAGGTTCTGAGATATATCAAGAGACATTGACGAAGGCTCTTGCCAAACATTTTGGTGTTAGGCTGCTAATTGCCGATTCTCTAGTGTTGCCTGGTGTAAGTTTCAGTACCATTTTTTCCCTTGAGGTCAATGTAGTATCTATTTTTTTCAGTGTTGAATAGTTTTATGTTTCTAATTAATTTCAGGGACCGAGTCCTAAAGATGTTGATTCCGTGAAAGAAAGTTCAAGGCCCGAAAGAGCTTCTGTATTCGCTAAGCGTGCCCAAGCTACTGCTGTAGCTCTACAGCACAAGAAACCAACCTCGAGTGTTGAGGCTGATATTACAGGTGGTTCAACGTTAAGCTCCCAGGCTCAGCCAAAGCAGGAGGCGTCTACTGCAACATCCAAGAGCTACACTTTCAGAGCAGGTACGCCGCCTTCCGTAGTTAAAAGTCCCATCATATATGTCGTCCATCCTTTGCTCTGTTAGAGTCTGTAATCTTTATATGCATTAACATCTTTAAAACGTGCAGGTGATAGAGTAAGGTTTACAGCCCCCCCTCCTACTGGCTTTACTAATCCAAGTCAACCGTCTTTTAGGTATTTTTTTTGCAACCTATCATCTCTGTCTGACAGTATGGTTATGGAGTTGTCGTTTAATATATTCAATGTTATGGTTTACATCATCTTAAGCGGCTAGTATTTATGTTTAGGCTATGATTGTTTGATTCAAGTATTACTATTATTTTCTTGGTATTATAAACTGACGGGCTATGAGTTTGATTATATCGTTTGCATTTAAATGATGTGCAGAGGACCAACAGTTGGTTGTCGGGGCAAAGTTGTCCTTGCGTTTGAAGAAAATGGTTCTTCAAAAATTGGGGTTAGATTCGATAGATCAATTCCCGAAGGCAATGATCTTGGTGGTCTCTGTGAAGAAGATCATGGTTTCTTTTGTGCCGGTAAATTTTCAACCTTCACTCGCTTTTTCTTATGTCTGAGCATTTATAATTTTGTTTTAATACATATGCTTTATATCACAGCCGATAATCTGCGCTTAGAGAGCTCGGCAGGGGAAGAGACTGAGAAACTTGCCATCACTGAACTCTTTGAGGTGAATACTTATTTATTGTCTTAGAGCATCTGTGGTGGGGGCGAATTTGGGACTAATGGGGTGACAAAGTAGCTTTTTGGTATTTTTGGAGTGGCTTTTTTCTCTCCTTATTAGTCTTTTCTCTCGCCTTGGGGCTAAGAAAGTACCGCCCAGCCGTATCCTGTTTTGCCCCAACTCTCTGTCCTTGACCAATAGGTTAGCGAGACCTGGTGATTCGTCCCCAATCCGCCCCTATTGAGACAATTTCCACTGGGAGTTAGGGCTATTAGCCCCCAAATCGTCCCTACTGAGGCTACACTGTGGGTGCTCTTATACTGGGATCATTCACAACCTACCGTCAAAGAAGCCCCTTACAGATACAATGATTTTTTGTGTTTTGTATTTGTAGGTTGCGTCAAACGAAAGTAAAAGAAGCCCATTCATTTTGTTCATCAAAGATATAGAGAAGTCTCTGGCGGGAAATTCTGATGCTTATGCCGCCTTAAAGAGTAAGCTTGAAAATTTACCAGAGAATGTCGTGGTGATTGGGTCTCATACGCAGATGGACAGTCGTAAGGAGAAGGTAATTAGGTGGCGTTATTATATTTCTTCTTATATTTGATCCTTCTTGCATTGAGCTTGAAAATGGTTAATTTAGGCCCGTATGCTGATAGTTCTTTCATGGTTTGCAGTCTCATCCTGGCGGTCTTCTATTTACTAAGTTTGGAAGCAACCAAACAGCTTTGCTTGATCTTGCTTTTCCGGTATGTTGACTTTTTTTTCCGATTATCGTTATCCCTTACCTTAAGTGCTGTGATGTACGTACAGTGTTTATTTACGTATATTACTTAATATGGTGCAAAACCATGTACACAGTGTTGTTTAATTACATTTATTACTTAAGTTGGTGCATTAAGCATTTCGACTACTCATTTATTGTTCGTCCGCATAATTGGTTACCAACTGTTTTGCATTTCTAATAGCTATCTGATTTACTTCAGGTTGTTTGTTTCCACATACATTTTCCTCTATTGTTAATTTTCCATCATTTTTTAGGGTTACCATAGATGAGAGTAACTAACACACATACGTGCAGTTTTGTTTAATTTTGAAGTAGAATCTTGATTCTTGATTTTAACCAGTTAGTTTGTAGTGTCTTTTGGTCAAACTTACACTTTTCTACAAATGAACATGGGAGCTATCAACAAGAAACAAAACAACTGACTCAAATGGTGACCTTTGATTGCTCCATCTCAAGGTTGGATTGTATCCAGAGAACTTGTTTTAGTGTTATCTGGTCTAAAACATGATATATAATACTCTGTGAACATGTTCACTAGAATACGTAACAGCTTATGAATTCGGTTACCATTTTCTGTTGGACTATCCATTAATTCGACTAGAGTTTTGTGTAATCAGATCCATGCTTGTTGTTGAAGCATAATTAATTTAAATGATGGTCACTTTCATGCAGGATAACTTCAGTAGGTTGCATGATAGGAGCAAAGAAACTCCTAAAACAATGAAGCAACTTACACGGCTTTTCCCCAATAAAGTGTTGGTACAGCCGCCTCAGGTATTAAGCTGCATTTGTTTTAGTGATAATCTAATAAAAGTACTCTAAACCTGTCTCTTTCCATTGAACTGACTTCTAAATTTTGTCATCCAACTACACTGAGCTTCCAATTTTCCCTACTTCACTCTATTTGGGTAATAAATGATAAAATTACCCCTGCAACAATGAATCTTGACTTGATTTTCTACTCTATTACGAGGACCCATTGAGATATTCCTGTTCGAGTTCCCTAAATGGTTGTAGGAGTATTTTGTCATTTATTACCAAAATAGAGTGAAGTGAGGAAAAATGGAAGTTGAGTGTAGTTAGATGAGAATTTTTTTAAGGCAGTATTGTTGAGTGAGAAATGTGACAAGTTTAGTGTATATATGTGATATTATCCCTTTATTTTATAGTGCTATAGTTTCTTCTTATTTATCTGAAGCGAAGCAACTAATATTTGTAAAAATACTAGCAGGATGAGACTTTGCTTTCGGACTGGAAGCAGCAGTTGGACCGCGACATTGAAACTTTGAAAGCTCAGTCAAACATAGTTAGTATTCGCTCGGTGAGTAAAAAGATTGGTTTTCTGGTCATTACTTCATATTTTCGGATTCATCATATTAACTTTGAAAGTTCAGTCAAACTTTGTCTTTTTTTTTTGGATTCATTACTTCCTTTCCCAAATAGAAGTGTTTCTCTTGGCCTTTTCTATATATATATATATTTCTAATGTAGTTTTCCATAGTTGTCACTAATTTAGAGCCAGCCTTCATTTACGGCTTTTACATTTAGCAATTGGTTTACTAAAGGAGTATTATAGGCAGAAAATATTGAACTCCACAAAAAAATTAGTTTAGTTTGGGACAAGGACAACGCTTATAGTTCATGCATGATGGTTTATGAGGTTGACTGTTTGGTTATATAACATTCGGGATTTCATATTTTCAGGTTATACATAGAATTGGTTTAGACTGCCCTGATCTTGAGACTTTATGCATCAAAGATCAGTTACTTGCAAGTGAAGGTAAACATCTATTATTTGAGTTTACATGTGAATTTTTCTGTTCTTTTCTGTTTTTCTTTATTGGCCTCAATGGATGGTTCTATTTCAATTCTGACTTCAAATACTGATTTAAATAGGTGTAGAGAAAATAACAGGCTGGGCTTTGAGTCACCATCTCATGCACTGTTCTGAGATTCAAGTCAAAGACAGTAAACTTGTGATCTCCAGTGAAAGGTCGCCATTTCTCCCAAATTAAATATTAGGAATAATTGCAAAAAAGTCTCATGTATTATTCAGTTCTTGCAAATCATAGCGTTCTTCATCAATAATGGCAAAAAGTGCTTTGAACTTGTATTTTTGTTGCACTTTGTATCAATTTGTTTGAAAATGCAACGAAATTAGAAGTTTAAGGTATTCTTTGCCATTATCGAAGAAGAAGGCTACGATTTGCAAAAAAAAAATAGTGTAGGCCATTTTTTGCAATTATCCCTAAATATATAATAGTTTAAAAGGAAAATTACTTTGAACTCTTATTATACTTGCATTGAGACCATCTTTGATAATATGTGTTGCAGCATTCGGTATGGCCTTGACATTCTACACGGCATTCAAAATGAGAATAAAAGTTCGAAGAAATCACTGAAGGTATACATGCTGCTCTCTTCTTAAAGACACAAATTCTCTTTTGTTTTCTACTGTTTTTAACTCCCGTTTTTCCCTTTTCTGTTCTTTTCAGGATGTGGTCACTGAGAACGAATTTGAGAAGAAGCTCTTAGCAGATGTTATTCCACCAAGCGATATCGGAGTTACTTTCGATGACATTGGAGCTTTAGAGAATGTGAAGGACACTTTGAAGGAGTTGGTGATGCTTCCCCTTCAGAGGCCCGAATTATTTTTCAAAGGACAACTGACAAAGGTATATATAGATACATGTTATGATACTTTTATATGGAGTATGTATATAAAATATTTTTTTTATATCACCTGAATGTGTTCACTCGTTCCAGCCTTGCAAAGGAATACTTCTCTTTGGCCCTCCCGGTACCGGGAAAACCATGCTCGCAAAGGCTGTTGCGACTGAGGCTGGTGCTAATTTTATCAATATATCTATGTCGAGCATCACTTCCAAGGTATCAAATAGTTGTAGTTTAAGCTGTAACTTTACCAGCTTGGTTAACGACCTACCTTTGAAGATGTTAATAGTTTTCTTTGTCACGTGCAGTGGTTTGGAGAAGGAGAGAAGTATGTGAAAGCGGTGTTCTCTCTGGCTAGTAAAATTGCTCCGAGTGTTGTTTTTGTCGACGAGGTGCGTGAAACAATTGTGTTGTGTATTAGTTTTTTTCAGTGTAAAATGCACATAACTACCTTTATGAGTTGCCCACAAGCACCTGAACTCATTAAGTTTTCAGATATTTTCACACGCCACCATATAAAAATAGATGGAAACCGTCAAATATTTTCGTTGTTTCGTCACAAAACTACTCATTCTCACGCTCTACTCTTCTGACTTCAATTTGATTCCGTCCTCAAAATCCTCCATGGAATCATACTGAAATCGGAAGATGAAAGGACTGGGATAAGTAATTTTGGGACATTATAAAATTTGAGCTCACTTTTTTATTTTGAAATTTTCTATGGTTTCCATCTAATTTTGTATGATGGTGACACATGGAGACTCATAAGGGTAGTTATCTGCAATTAACCTTCCTTAAAATATAAATTATTTGATTTGTATATCTTTTTCAGGTTGATAGCATGTTAGGCAGACGTGAAAATCCAGGTGAGCACGAAGCGATGCGAAAAATGAAGAATGAGTTCATGGTCAACTGGGATGGACTTCGCACTAAGGATAAAGAACGCGTACTCGTGCTAGCAGCTACCAACAGACCGTTTGATCTCGATGAGGCTGTCATTAGGAGGCTTCCCCGAAGGTAAGTTTCTGTACCCTCTGTGTTTGTGTATCCGATACAAGGCTATGTTAACGATGCTTATATATATTTTTGTGGCAGATTAATGGTTAATTTGCCAGATGCTCCGAACAGAGAAAAGATTATACGTGTTATATTAGCTAAAGAAGAATTGGCACCCGATGTCGATCTAGAAGCAGTTGCGAGTATGACAGATGGGTATTCTGGAAGCGATTTAAAGGTTTAATTTGTCTCATTGCATTGTTGATTGGGATAATTGCAAAAAAGTACCCTGAGGTATTCACTTTTTGCAACTTATAGCTCTCTTCTTTGATAATTGCAAAAAAGTACCCTGAACTTGTCTTTTTGTTGCACTTTGTATACATTTGTTTCAAAATGACGGTTTCACCCTTTGGAATCTGAATTTTAAAAATAATAATTAAAAAAAAATCCAAATTTTGATATCCCTTAG
>JAYMSV010002538.1:0-10975 GCA_036897745.1 Erodium moschatum
ATATATTCAATCACCGAAAATTTGAAAAATTAGAAAAGATTTAAGTATAAATTACATTAAAAATAAAATTGATTAAAATTTCATTTTAAACATAAAATTCAATTAGTGCAAATTTAAAAATTAATGATTTTCAGGTGTATAGGACAATTTCAAACATAGGGCACTAATAAACACTTGCCCAAAACACGAGGATATCGAAAGGTATTTTAGCCTAATTTTACTTCTAATTTAATGTAAATTTAAAATCAATTAATTTATATAATTTGGTAATAAAATCACACTATTCATCTGGACTATTTACCTAACCTCGACTAATACTATACTGCAAGCGAGTTTCATTCAGCCGAACCTTTTCAGTTTCCTTCTCCTATAAAATCAGGATTTTCCTGAATTATAAACCCAAATGTTATAAATGTGTGCGATCTTCCTATATGTGTATAAAGACTATGTCCTCCCTAGCCTACCCATACAAGTCCGTAACATATCTTTCATCTCGTCAATCCTAGGATGGGAAAAATCGCCTACAATGAACTTCTCAAAAGTTCCATTTATCTCAACCCAACTGTGGCCTGGCTCCTTCTTTAAACCACTTCCCTTCAACAACTTCCTTGCCTCTGCAACATCGTCCCACATTTCATCTGAAGCATACAATTGTGAAAGTAGGACATAAGGGGAAGTAGTCACAGGCCTAAGCTTCACAAGCTCGCGAGCCAATCGCTCCCCAATTACAACATCTCCATGGAGCCTGCATGCAGAAAGCAAGCTCCCTAAAACAACTGGATCGTGCCCAAAAGGATATTTGTTCATGTACTCTTCTGCTTCTCTCAATCTCCCAGCCCGTCCCAACAAGTCTATAACACAAGTGACATGTTCTAATTCAGGACTAATCCCATATTGTTCTTCCATGGACTTGAAAAATAGCAGACCCTCCTCTACTAGCCCAACATGATTGCAAGCAGTCAACACTCCAGTAAATGTTACTGAATCTGGTTTTAATGCTGCAGATCTCATCTGGTTGAAAAGTTCTAGAGCTCTTCCCCCTAGCCCGTGATTTCCAAATCCAGCAATGATGGTGTTCCACGATACAACATCTCTGTGCACCATCCTTTTGAATGTGTCATATGCATAGTCAATGCAGCCACATTTGGCATACATGTTCACAAGGGCATTGCCGAGCCCCGCATCCTGATGAGTTCTTGTTCTGATCAGGTGAGCATGGATCTGCTTGCCATGGTGTGATGAAGCACGCCCGGTGCAAGCAGTGAGCACACTGGCAAAAGTGAAGTTATCAGGCTTTATGCTACATTCGTTTGTCATCTCTTTGAAAACATTTAAGCCCTTCGCATAATCACAACACCGACAACAAACTGCAATAAGTGTGTTCCAAGAAATGACATCCTTTTCTTCAATTAATCTGAACACCCTTTCCACTTCCTCCAGCATGCCATAATTCGAGTACATGGTCATTAACACATTTCCAATGAATGCAGACGAGTCAAACCTCCTCTTGATTATTTGGCAGTGCAATGCAATTCCTTTACGCAGATTACGGGAACTAATGCTAGCCCCCAATGCTCCTGCAAAACTGAAACGGTCTAGCACAAGTCCTTTCTGCAGCATAAGGTTGAACACTCGAAACCCACTTTCTGGTTGCTTATTTTCCACAAACCCAGAAATCAACATATTGAAAGCGACACTATTTAGCTCCAACCCATCTTCACAAATCTTCAATGCATCCCCACAGGACCCGCTTTTCATGTACATGGAAATGAGAGAGTTGGCGACAAAAGACAGAGACTCACACCCAAGCTTCACAGCTTGACCATGAATCTGTCGCCCAACCACCAGCTTCTTGAGGCTGGCACAGGCACTAATAGCACTGGCAAAAGCGTACTCGTTGGGCAGATATTCCAATCTAGAGAACATGTGAATCGCAGTTGCAGAGTCCCCAACCTGGTCGTAACCAGAGATCATGGCGGACCAGGAGATGAGGTTTCTGTGAGGCATTTCGTCGAACACTTGGCGTGCAAACCCCATTTCAGCGCACTTGGCGTACATATTGAGGACATGATTAGAAATAACCACATCGGATTCGAGGCCCGTCTTCAAAGCAGAGGCATGAAGGGATAGACCACAGCGCAGTGCCTTGATTTTGGAACAATGATGCAACAGTGACCCAATATTGTCTGGCCTCATGTAGTAAGTAATTATTAGCCAATCTGCAAAATTTCAGTCTTCTTTGGATTATCGACAGCAAACAGAAGCTAGGGGAGCTAAAGATGAGAATTGAAATGCTTATTGTAATAGTACAATCTGGGGAACAAATATGATATGGAATAAGAAAAGGTACTTGTACCTGTAGGTTATTAAATATTAGCTTTTACAACAAGATGCTAACACCATGATACAGAATAGCAAGGATAAAACAACCCCATTTGAGAGTAAAGATAGGTTCCAATGATGAGCAGAGCTTCTGCAAGCTGTCCACCTTGAGAGCTTCTACAATCACGCAACACATGGTATTTAATTTTCAATCAACAAAATCTCAGGCCAACACATAGCAGAAAATTGAATGGAAAGATAACCAATAATGAAACTAGAACTCACACAGTAAATAAAGATGGAAATTTACCTTGTTCCTCCAAAGCCCTTTTACATCTCTCCATATACCTTGTCTTCCAAAACCCTAGAATCCCATAATTTCACTTTGTTCAGTCCTAGAGGGTGATAGAGGGGCGGAACCAAGAATTTATTTTAGGATTAGCCATCGACAATTAATAAATAAGGACAAAAAATCAACGATACCAAAATATATGACTGTTATATAATCAATTATACTAATATTTACTCAAGTACACATCAAATTATTGTATAAATGTAATTGCATTCTCCTCCTATACAATCCTTGAAAACGCTTAATGATATCTAGATCATTTTTTAGATCAGAAAAGGTTTTTATAAATCTTTTTCCCTTAACTTAAGGGAAGAGGAGAGGGGAAAACCTCATAAAATACAAAGGCAGGCGTTATGAAGAATAATAACCCTAAGTAGATCATCAGTTATGCTAATAATTATTTCTTTGTAAAAGTAACTAAACAATCATTAAGGTTCGTCATGAATTGAACATTTTGTTTCTCAAATTAATCCTGTTATGACTTGACATGCCATAGGAATAAAAATGCAACACAGAGGTAACATAAAATTGCATACTATCTGAACAATTGATGATACCAAAAACCGGGTATACAGAACATAATAAAACATGTAAACAAATATATGATTGTATGACATTAATGTAACGAAAGTCACGAGCAGAACAAATGAATAGTATCATCATGTACCAAAAAAACATCAGCCATATGAGTGAGCGGCAACAAGTGTAACGAAATCATTAAAATCAGCATTGCATCCAGCAATTCCTTTCCAGTAGCTCCAAAAACTCAGAAAGATATATTCTATTAGATATTTGAAAATAATTCTACTGTAAAATTGAAACTCGAAGTAAGAATATACAATGAACATGTTTTAAAATTATAAAATCAAATTGAACAAGTTTTGACACAAAAACAGAAACAATACCATTCTCAACTTCATCAAGGTGCATCAAATCTTCCCCCAATGACATAGAATCATCATATTTCATCCACTGCAGTGACCCTTGCGGGATTGTTTCTATACTCCCGAGTCAAACCAAAGCATAAATTTTGGACCTACTTGACCAAACAGTGAATCGCCTGAGTCCTTCAATCTCATGTTCATGATTCAAGTCATAAAAAAGGATATAGAAATTAAAAGTTATTTTGGCCCAATTACTCTGAAGATTTCTCTAGAAACTGCGTTTAAAACCAGTAGCAATTAAAATGTTTCAGTATAATTATAACACTTAAAAACTCATAATGTTGTTGCATTCTCACTCACTCACAGGTTATTGACTTGAGACATCATCTCCACCAAATCCAACTCTTATTTCAGCCCAAACACCATCATCAGAAGTGGACCCACGTGATCATCATCAGCCATTCCAATTTCAATTGTATCTTCTGAATCATGTTAAGAGATGGAAGGTTCTAGTCTCAATAAGCCAACAATACTCCCTTAGTGCATTCTTATCACAAACCGAAGTACGTGGTTGCGATAATGACTTGGAAAAGGTAAGTAAAGTATCACATATTCATTGATATATATTATCCAAAGCAGTTTGAACGGAAACACAAAAGCTTTCAGCAACATTTAAAGGATACAAGTTCAGAACAACAAACAACACAAAAATTGGGGATTCAAGTCAACAAACAATACCTTTCTTCGCCCGTGGTGGATGGAGAAGCCAACTGCGAATTGCAACTCGTCGATATGGAGAAGAGAAGAATAGGGTTTTTCATAAAACAGAGAGGTAGAAATTAAAGCAATAAAATTGTTAAGCAAAAAATAGGGTGTCCATAACAGGGATCGAACCCAGGTTGGAGGAAATAGCATTCTGACAAAATCAAATAAGGTAAAAAAGCGTGACGACATAAACCTCTGAGGAGATGACGTAGCCCAGTATTATATACTGACTGTCTTATCCGGACAGTCCAAAGCGCTTCATACGATTAACATACACGTGTTAGATTTTAATGACTGATTCGCGTGGACCGCGAAACAGAGGAACCGGCCCCGGTGCTCAGCTGAGAGAGTCGCTCGCCATTGTAGACTTTAGATATAAAACTTCCGAAGACCAATCAGCGAGTACCACTCTACCAATCTTAAACGCTCCTTCTCCTCACGGTCTCACACAATCACTCTTGCTGCAATTTTTCTCTCCTTTTCCCGCACTTTCTCGCGCCTGCTGGCCGGCCGGCTGCCGTTTGGTTGGCAAGGAAACAACCAGGTACCAAGGAGAGGTCTCCGATATTAATTTCCAACTTTCTTAACTCCCCGAGATCTTACCCGCAGCCAAAATTGGGAATTTTTAGATTTTTTCTGAGCCTTAATTGGAAAACTTTCTTGTGCAAATTATGATATTCAAACATTATGTCTCTTTTGTTTGGTAATTTACTAATTTTGGAGATAATTTCTGTCTGGCTGCGGAGAAAAATAGGAAAATAAGAAGAAGAAAAAAAGTCCGAATGTTGTTATTTTGTAATTGTGAACTTTTGTTTTGTCCTTTAATTGAGCAGCGGGGCTTTGATTGGTTAGGAAATTTATGATATTTCAGTGGGGTTGGTGGGTTTAGGACTTTATTTGGATCTATTGTTGATGCTCGGTGTACTTGAGGGATTGAGCTTCTAGGAACGAATTAAGATTTGTTGGTGAAATTGTGGTCTTGCTCTACTGTAGATCTTGAATCTAGGGTTTCGGAAGTGGGTCTAAATGCAGACAAGGTATATGGAGAGATCTAATACTATGACCAGAGGCAAAAGGGCTTCGGAGGGAGAAGATGAGCAGCAGCCTGAGCGAAAGAGGCCTGCGCTAGCCAGGTAACTTTTGTGTCTTTGTGCTGATTAGTTTTCACCTCAATTTGATCATTATGTGTTTAGTTCTGATTTTTGCTTCTGATTTCTGGTGTCACTTATACATTACTGAAAATGAGTTTTTTGCTGGTTTTATTTCCATTCAATCTTTCTGCAATGTGTTGATCCTGAGCTTTTGTTGATTGTAAATCAACTACCATGTGCAGCGTGATTGTAGAGGCTCTCAAGGTGGATAGCCTGCAGAAGCTCTGCTCATCATTGGAACCTATCCTCCGCAGAGTTGTAAGATTCAGTCATTGCTTTCTCAGTGATACGCTAAATATGCTACTTCTGATTGTTTTTTTTTTGTTTCCCTACTTCACTTCTGTTTGTCACTTGCCATCTATTTAACTAACATGTATCATGTTATCTGATTGAGCATCTCATAGTGATATTTCTTGTTTTGTATAACTTGATTGCTTGGGTAGTTAACACTCCAATGTGGCTTTTGATCCTTGCCATTCTCATTAGTATCTGGTGGTAAAAGCTAATCTCTACACAATGCTGGTATCTAACCTGCTGCTAGAAGTTAGGTTTCTTGTTCTATAACATATTTTTGTTCACTCAGCTTTCCACACGGCATCTCAGATTTGTTCTCAGATTGTACTTCATAATAAGCATTAGATTCTCTTCTTAAGCATCCCTAGTTTCTATTTTATTTAGATAATCCAAAGAAGATATCTGAAATATTGCAAAATGTCTGATAGTAGATATTTTAAGCCAAAACCTGTCATTGTAGATTTCTTGTTCATTATTTGGAAGGCATTTGTTGGTATCACTTGTAGTATCTATCTCAGTGCTCCATTTTTATGAAAAATAATTTCCTGATTATTTTAAATCAGCCAGTCAACTTTTCTTTTGCTTCTTATGGGTTCCTTCATTTCCTTTTATATTGACCCAACAGGTCAGTGAAGAAGTGGAACGAGCTTTGTCAAAGATAGGCCCCGCTAGACTTGGTGGAAGGTGATTATTTAGCTCTTAGAACTTTAAGACAAAGCACACATGTCCACGTACATGGTCTAATTACCATATAAATTGTTCACGTCTTTGACGTATTGACATCCACTTCAATGCTTCTTCATTTGATTATCACTTTGCTCCAATATTCATTTTTGCTCCATGTTGGTGATGCTATACTAAAAGTTGAGGTTTCAGGTCCTCCCCAAAACGCATAGAAGGTCCAGATGGAAGAAACTTACAGCTGTACTTCAGGTCCAGGTTGTCTCTACCCCTCTTCACAGGTGGGAAAGTAGAGGGGGAGCAAGGCGCTTCCATCCATGTTGTTTTGGTTGATGCAAACACTGGACATGTTGTAACATCTGGACCTGAAGCCTCCATAAAACTAGATGTTATTGTGCTTGAAGGTGATTTCAATAATGAAGATGATGAAAGCTGGACAGAAGAAGAATTTAATAGTCATATAGTAAAAGAGCGTGAGGGTAAGAGGCCTCTGTTGACTGGGGATTTGCAAGTGACGCTCAAGGAAGGGGTTGGAACTGTGGGGGATCTAACGTTTACAGATAACTCCAGTTGGATAAGGAGCAGGAAGTTCAGGCTTGGCTTGAAGGTTGCCTCGGGATTTTGCGAGGGCATGCGTATACGTGAAGCCAAGACTGAGGCTTTTACTGTTAAAGATCACCGAGGGGAATGTAAGATTTGTCCCCTGTCATTGTTTTTTTCTTTCCAATACATTTTGGAATACTGTTGTTGACTCTAGCTATTTTTTGCAGTATACAAGAAACACTATCCACCAGCATTGAATGATGAAGTGTGGAGATTAGAGAAAATTGGCAAAGATGGTTCTTTTCACAAGAGGCTTAATAAAGCAAATATATTTTCCGTTGAGGATTTTCTTCGGCTTGTGGTTCAAGATCAGCAGAAGCTACGGAATGTAAGTCCGGATTTGTTTTGTAAATTTGGAAGTCTGCTTTTATCCACTTTTCTCTGTGAGTTTTTATTTTATTTTATTTCTGTCTTTATTAGTGCGATGTATTTCTCGGTTGTAGATTCTTGGGAGTGGTATGTCAAATAAGATGTGGGATGCTCTCTTGGAGCATGCAAAGACATGTGCTCTCAGTGGAAAATTGTACGTTTACTACCCTGAAGAAGATATACGAAACGTTGGTGTTGTATTTAACAACATCTATGAGTTGAGCGGTCTTATTGCTGGAGAACAGTATCATCCTGCAGATGCTCTTTCTGATAGCCAGAAGGTGAGCATGAGAGTCACTTCTTTGATATTTTAGTTTGCCATAATACGCTTATTAGAGATTTTCATTAGCAACTCCAAGGATATTTTAACCTACTTTTTCATGTCCTGTTTCTTTTTTTATTGTTATTACTTTTGCTTCAATGCTTACTAATATTGCGAGTAGGCCAAGTTTGTGGTGATATGTAGCCTATGCCTGCCTCAACAAATGTTAGACTTTGGTTTCCTCTTATTTCAATATTGTGCGTTGTTTTGAATGAACAACTGAAGTTGTAGCTTGAAAATGTTCCTTTCCTAGAAACATCATAACCCAAACTGAGCTGCAGTAAAATAAGGGGCCAGACACTACCTTTATAATGCCTTGATAAATTGTTCTTTCTCCTAACTGGTGTATGTTGTTTTCCTTTGTTTTGTTCCTTACCTAAGCTAGATATCTTGCAAGCATGTTTTCTCTGTCTTCCTTTCCCCTCGTCTACCATAACTTCCTGACTTGTAGAATGTGGAAAATCAGAATAGTCTGATCATGAAAATGTTGGATTTTAGAGGGACTAGAATTATGTTTCTTTTTGCAGGCAAAGAGCACATAATACTTGGAGTAAATGGATGAGTGAATACGGCCTTGCAGGTTCATTTGCTGTTTCCACAACAGTTTGATTCCAACTTATTGCTTTACCAAAAGTTAGGTTTGGAAGCCGGTCATATAAACATAAAAAAGCTTCTTGAAATATGCTGAGATAATTAGATGCTAGAAGTGTGATGTTACCTTATTTTCAGGTGAAGCTTCCAGTGATAATTGTTGAGTATAGGTCCCACATTGAATGAAAATAGAAAAAAAGAGCTACATATAAAGGCAAGAGTCACATCCAACTAATGCAATTGACCTTTTTTAGTTGCAGAGCCCAACTTGATGTATGTAGCCTGCTATAAAATCTTCATGGTTCATTTGGACTTTGTGGTTGATTTGTGTTGTACGGATATCTTACAAAATCTATAAACTACATTGTTCTTGCAGCTTTATGTCGATACTTTGGTGAAGAAAGCTTATGAGAACTGGAACCAAGTTGTAGAATATGATGGGAAGTCTCTTTCAAACTTGAAGCAGAGTAGGAGATTGGGCTCTTCACAAAATGACCTTCAGACGGGCCATGTTGATTACTCAAATGGTTTAAATCACCAGTCACAAATACAGCGTCCAGTTCCTACTGAGCAGCATTCTATTGGGCCAGGCCTAGCTGTTGGAGGTGAGCATTGTTTGCTGCGTGATTTATAGTTTTTGAGTGAGTAATGCACTCCAGTTCCTTTCTTTTATACTAGACACTATAACATCTTATTTCTACACTCTTATGGCAGGTTCAGGTTACTATGAGGGTTCAATAAGTAGATACCAAACCCAGCCTCAGCCTCAACTCCTGAATTCTAGTATACGTACAGAGTTTGATAGATCTTCATTTACAGCACATGATCAGCTGAACCAAAGCTCAAGAAACGAAAACAATGTTGGGTTGGCCCTTGGTCCTTCTCAATCATCGGGATACCAGAACATAAACTCTTCTGTTCAGCTGTCAAATCTCAATCCTTTTGATGAGTGGTCAAACACTAAGGAAAAGGGGGTTGAGGATTTGTTTTCAGAGGAAGAAATACGCCTTAGAAGTCATGAGATGCTTGAGAATGAAGATATGCAGCACTTGCTAAGGATCTTCAGCATGGGAGGTCATGTCCCTGAAGATGGGTTTTCATTCCCGGCGTACATGCCATCACCTATGCCTAACTTTGATGAGGATCGTGCCCGTCCGGGCAAAGCTGTTGTAGGTTGGCTGAAGATCAAGGCTGCGATGAGATGGGGTTTCTTTGTAAGGAAGAAAGCGGCCGAGAAGCGGGCCCAGTTGGTTGAGTTAGATGATGAATAAGAGTTACGGAAATTGTCAGGTTCAACAACAATTGGAGTTGTTGAGAACTGCTTTGCATGTATGTGACCGTTGGTTTCTGTTGTTATGTACAGTGGTGTGTACAGTAAGTTGTATTAGCACCTTGTTGAACTCCGGATCCTTTTTTATCGAGGACAAGTGTATCCAAGGTTCTAAATTCGATTGATAATAGATATGTCCTTGTGTCTTATGGTCGATTAATGTTCACTGTTTGATCTAGGGGTGAGCAGACATAACTGAAAACACCAAAACCGGCCGTAACCGGTACCGAAATAACTGGAATCAGGATCATCGGTGTCAGTTCCGGAGAAAAAAGTGACGAACCGATACTATTTCCGATGGTGATTGGTTCCGTCTGTTCAAAACCTCATCTTCTCTGCCATTTTTTTTGATAAGCTCGAAAAATTTTATTTAGAAAAATTAGATCCAAGCAGGATCTAACTAAAGGCAACCATTACAAATGAGCTCTCAAGAGGAGCTGCGGGTACATAACCCGAACAAAAAACAAAATAGGACACTAACTCAACCATCAGTGACTCATTCTTCATCTTCCGAAGTCAAAGTCGGATCATCAAAGGCTTTAGCTGAACGAGTATGAGCAGCTTTAGCCTGTGAAATCTGTTTCCCAACGTCCACAGGATACCGATTCAAGGAACGAACTGGCTTGATTTCACGGGTGTAGTAATCCCCTAAAAAAGCTGGAGGCCGACTCTGACGATTTGAAACTCTAGAGGGAAGCTGTTTCGAAAGACGATCATTAATCAAAGGTTTAGGATTCGGAGGTTGGAGAAGGGCCTCCTTGCACCGACTACTCTGTAGAACCCTGATCGGATCGCTAATATCCATCTGTTGTGACGCTGCTTTAGCTCCATCCGCAACGGGAATTGATGGACTTTGGAACTCCGGGCCCGAATCCGACCCCAAAGAGCCGAAACATGCTTTTAAAAGACTTGGGCCCGAAGTTGAGCCCGAACCTACTACCTTATTTAAAACTGGGCCAGAACCTACTAAAGGGCTTGGGGTAGGCCTAGAACCAAGCCCAACTTGAACCGGCCCAGGCTCTCCCTTCGACTCTGCACTATCTTCTCCACGCAACTTGCTTGGAAGATCTGCAGATCCCACGAAATTAGGAGTTGCTCCTCGGATCTCGGCTCCCACGAAATTTGCTCCTCGGATCTCGGTCGTAACAGCCGAAGTCGTATTTGCACGGATCACGGAATATTGATCTTGATTCACGGGAAGGTCCACTTGGGTTGAGGTGCTCCCATCCGACAACGGAGGACACGCCGGCGTCGGGGAGAGCTCTACCCTTCTTTGATCATCAGCAACACCAATGATCTCCTCATTCCGAT
>JAYMSV010002539.1:0-10974 GCA_036897745.1 Erodium moschatum
TCCCCCGCTGCTGTCGGGTTTGGACGTTGGCCCCCCCCCGCCACCAACGAAGCGTCTCCCGACCTGGTTCGACTCCCCTGTCTCCCGGCTTTGTTCGGTCTCCCCTCCGCGACTCCGATGGTTGTCGGTCGATTGTTTTTTTATTTTATCTAATTTTGTTTTTGCAGGGTCGTTTACCTTGCTCTCGAAGTTTTGTCCAAACCGTTTACGGTTCACGTCTACTAGAATATGATTGTTGTGCCACCTGTGGGGTTCTCTATTTCGTACTGATTCTATATTTTGTTTTTTAATGATCATGGGCTTTCCTTGATGTATCTCGATGTATTATTCAAAATATGAGTAATGATAATCTCGCATCTTTTAAGTAAAAAGAACAACAAAACGAGTTGGGTTGGGTCACACGATTCAAACAGAGTAGATAATCCCTGAACCTTCCGGAGATTATGAGAACAAACCAAATAAAATAATGAAATCAAAATCATATCAAAACGAAAATAGAACTCAGAAAAGACAGAGGAATTGATTAGAATAAGGTCAATTTGGTCAATTCCCAACAAGACCGAACCAAGCACTGAGCTAAAATGTTAAATGCCAACGAGGTGGGACTTTCACTATCACCTCCTCGCGCGGTAAAAATTACACTTATGCCACCGCCGCGCCAAACGGCGCCACGTGTCCGCTTGCCCAGTCGGAGACAAAATCTTTTTTATTTTTTATTTAAATAAATCGGGATCCGACCCCGATAAATATACACCGAAACCGCCTCTCTCTCTCTCTCTCCCCTCTACGTTTCGTTCCGTTACAATCTCAGACAAGCTAAAGGCATATTCTTATACTTCTAGAAGACTCGCTCCTTCTTCTTCTTCTTCTTCTTCTTCTTCTTCTTATCTCTTCTGAGTCCGGCGAGTTCGAGGTCGGTCCGGCGATGGCGAAGAGCGTTCTGGTCACCGGAGGAGCCGGTTACATTGGGAGCCACACGGTGCTTCAGCTGCTCTCTGCCGGTTTCAGGGCGGTCGTGGTTGACAATCTCGACAACTCATCTGAAGTTTCTGTTCATAGAGTCAGAGAGCTCGCCGGAGACTTTGGCCGCAACCTTGACTTCCGCAAGGTTCGTCTTCGCTCTCCCGTTCCGTTCCGTTCCGTTTTGATTTGTTTTGCTTACTTCCGTGTATTTTCTTCATTCCTTTGATCTCAGAAATTCTGGTTTCGTTGTTGGAATTTTGGAAATACTTACGAATTGAGTCTTCGGAAATTGAATTTTGTTGTTGAGCTTGAATTGCAAATCCAGATTTGAAAGTCCACAGTAATTGGGTTGATTTTGAGTATTACAGGCTGGAATTTTCACTGCTGCCGTTTTTTGTTTTTATTCTGATAGCTGTTTTTAATTAGTGATACAATTTGGAGGCTAATTTTAATCTTCATACTAAAAAATTAACGGTTTAAAGGCGCTGATGTGTGGAACTTTTGTTATGTGCAACAGATTGATCTCAGGGACAAACCAGCGCTTGAGAAGCTTTTTTCTTCAATGAAGTAAGAATTCATTTTCAAGTTCTGGTTTAAATTTCTGTTAATTTTAGTTCATCACAGAGTTGGGTTATATGGGTCCCTTTCAGTTACTGTTACATCAATGTTCAACTTGCTCTTTTCATCTTTTTTGTGAAAAAAATGACTCTTTGGAAATATTGGATATCGTTGGATCCTCTAGATTTAGTATATTATCATTGTAATTTTGTTATTAATTTAGTATGATTTTTATATGTGCCCTTAAATTGAGTGGTTGTTGCCCTTTTCACCTTTTGAGACAATAATTGACACTTGCAACTCCAGTGGCAGAATTCAGTTTAGTTCTGATTGTTATATTGCTCTCAGAAATTCAAATATAGTTGTCATTTTGCATATTGTTGGATCCTCTAAATTTAGTACGAGGATAGTAATTTTTTTATTTATTAATTTAGCACGATCTTCAATGAGTTATATATATCAATCTTCAATATGTGCCCTTAAGTTTTATGGTTATTGCTGTTCGGTAGATTTGATGCTGTCATTCACTTTGCTGGGCTTAAAGCAGTCGGTGAAAGCGTGGAAAAGCCATTGCTCTACTTCGACAACAACCTTATTGGAACTATTTGTCTGTTGCAAGTGATGTCTGCTTATGGTTGCAAAAAGGTGTCTCATCTTTGTAGACAAAATCTTAATTTCTTGAGCTTTTACATTTTCAAACTTCGATGAGGTCTTTCAGTAGTGATAAGTGTTCCTGCTTTGCTGGCTGTTATTGGATTTCAGATATTATGGTACTTTTTCTTAGTTCTGATTTTTGTTTTTGAACAATCTTTCAGCTTGTGTTTTCATCATCAGCCACTGTTTATGGTTGGCCTAAGGAGGTTCCGTGTACTGAGGAGTCCCCTTTGTGTGCAGTAAACCCATATGGCAAAACTAAGGTATATGCCATATTTTTGTTAGTTGTACCTTATGCTAACTTTTAACATGAATTCCAGTTTATTCTAATAACTCACTTGGTGGTTTTGTTCGAGTAGTCCTGTTTTGGATTCAACTCAGTAGTTCTATCTGATGTTTTTTTCAGCTTTACATAGAAGAGATGTGTCGTGATGTGTACAATTCAGATAAGGAGTGGAAAATCATCCTTCTAAGGTACTTTAATCCAGTTGGAGCTCATCCTAGCGGCCATATTGGTGAAGATCCTCGTGGGGTTCCAAACAATCTCATGCCTTTTGTGCAGCAAGTTGCTGTTGGTAGGCGAGAAGCTCTTACTGTATATGGAAATGACTACAACACGAAGGATGGTACCGGGGTACGTCTTTCACTGTTACATGATTTTTCCGTTGTAGTTCAAAACTTTTGATGAATATCGTGAGTCATGACCTTAAGCATCTGTTTTCAGGTACGTGATTACATCCACGTTGTTGATTTGGCAGATGGTCATATTGCTGCACTGCATAAGCTGTTCGATTCTAAAATAGGTGTGCTCCTTATTGTCCTGTTTTGTTTGCTTTGTAGATTTGTTTCTGTCATGGTGTTGTGTTCTGGTCTTTTCAGTAGACATTTCATAAGCTTAGTGTTACTTGATTAAATATTGTTTGATTCATTGCTATTCGTGAACTTCTTTGCTCTCTTATATGGTTGTATCTATTAATCTATGTAATCTTTTTTGATGTGCCCATATCTTGAGTCAGAACTTGGTTTATAGGTTGAAGTGTAGGCCTAGATTTCTCTGTTTTGTTGTTGTTGTTGTCATATTCAATAAGAAGGTGGAGGATAAGTTCGTTTTTATATCTGCACCGACGATGATTAGGATGCATTTACAACCCCAAACATGTGTGTACAATTCATGTGAATGATTTTACATTCAAGTTTTTGTTTAATCCAAGTTCGGCAATTTAGCCTTTTGCCATTCTAGGAGATTGTAGAACTGCATACATCAACTCATTGCTCTAACAATAAATGCAAGTTGAAATTGTCTATTATTTGTTGATTAATTGTATGATTGAGACTGCATAATTCAAGCTTTTATTTATTTCAATTAATTGTATAAATGAGACTAGGATTGCATGTTCAAATCTGTGTAGTAAATAGCAGTTAAGATTTGTTTTCAAGTTTCATTCAACAGTACCAACTTGTTTCAATTAATTTTAACAGGTTGTGAAGTTTACAATTTGGGGACAGGACAAGGAACATCCGTATTAGAAATGGTTAGAGCATTTGAAAAGGCTTCCGGGAAGGTACTATGTTGCCTCATATTTTACGTTAATATTTTTCTGTTCTAGTACTCTCTCATTCCCAATATTAGTCCTTACTCAACCACTAGTTAAGACCAAGATTTCAACATCTAGGGTTTGACATCCCATGATTTACCCTTACGTGTCCTCCCCACTGAGGGTAGCTTTATAATTCACGATTTATTAACATACTAAAATGACAATGTGACTAATGTTCGGGTTTTGGACCTCACTTATTTTGAGGTTAATCTACAGTTGTTGTCATTTTTTCACACTTTACTCTAGTTCAGTTTTAAATGACTAGGATACCCTTTGTTAACTACAATAACTTTCGCCCGCATCCCAAAATTCATGTATGAGGGTGTTTGTCATCTGATGCCAAAAGAGAGTTGAGTGAGAAAATTCAAAAATTAGCTCGGCAAGTGATAAAGACGATAAGGTTAATGGACTTTTGTTAGATCTCTGTAGATAGATTCCTAGACAAGTAATGAATGGCCCACTTGTAGGACCTGGAATTGAAAGTTCGGGGTAAAATGTTCCCACACACACAAACCAGATCCTTAAAATGATCCCTTTCCTCTTACTGTGTAAATATCCAACTGTTGCAGCAAATCCCTCTAAAATTCGCTGGACGGCGAGCTGGTGATGCTGAAATTGTGTATGCATCGACTAGCAAAGCAGAGCGTGAACTAAATTGGAGGTCGGTTTATATGTACTGCCATCTCAGCAGTCTATCCTACCTCTAACACTTATGTTCTTACATTTGCTATGATTATATATCATTATTGTGCTTGCAGGGCGAAGTATGGTGTCGATGAGATGTGCAGGGATCTGTGGAACTGGGC
Organism: Erodium moschatum; assembly: GCA_036897745.1. NCBI lineage: Eukaryota > Viridiplantae > Streptophyta > Magnoliopsida > Geraniales > Geraniaceae > Erodium > Erodium moschatum. Next base: position 4,580 of record JAYMSV010002539.1, read on the forward strand.
TATCAATAATCCATATGGTTACGATGCACAGCTTAGTACAAACTGAAGCAAATATAATCGTTGATGACATTAAATAAAGGTCATTATTTGACCCTCTGAAGTATAATTTGTGCAGTAATATACCAATTTAGGTGCATCAACTCGTTAATGTTGGGTTGTGCTCGAGTAGAAGTAAATGTAATCTATGTTCACCTCCTGTAATCGATGTTCAGCTCTCGTGTACAACAATGAAAGTAACATTTAGTGAAAATCAGGTATTGATTTTGAATCTATACAAGTTCTGATTTGAATTGAAGCTGTGTCGGCATAATATTTTAGTGAATTATTGATGGTCTCATTGTCTGTTGAGTTGTTTAGTCAGACCAAGACATGTTATTGATTTTTGTGATGTCCTTACTAGTGAAACTGTAACCAAACTGTTTGTGAACAAATGTGTTCGGAATATGATTTGTATCACTATGAACAGTTACATGAAATGATTATAAAGTAGGGTAATATAGGTGATGTCGATGTGGATGAACGTAGATTGACTTTTAAATCTGCATTGTTTTATTTAACAAAGCATATTTAATCATTCTACTTAAGAGCATCCACAACGCTGGCTGGTTAGTCGGCGGGGAGGATCGACTGGGAGCTCACCTCCTCTTCTCAACGCCGGTGGTGAGCAAATTTGTGAAAAAAAAGGGCAAAATTGTGAGCTTACCACCGGCCCCACCATCTATCATTGTGGGTTGCTGACGGTTCACACCAGAGGTGAGCTGACGTTGAGGCAAAAAATTAGTATTTTAATGCTCCCCGTTAGCCACTCCCCGTCAGCAGTCGACGATGACGTTGTGGATGCTCTAAGAAACTCGTAAATCATTACATTGCATCATATGAATACTAATCATTCAAATATCATTTAGATGTTGAGAAACAGTTCAAAGTATTGTATTATTGTATGAGTTTACCTCAATTGTTTTTTCAACAAACATAATGTAAACAAATGATTTATTGGAAAAAAAATATTATTAAGATAATTCATGGACGCAAGAATATTCCATATTTGTCATCCTCGACCCTACAGGTTGGAAACCGCAGATCCGTCATGTACTTCTCTGTGTCCATTTTTAGGAAATCCACAACGAAACCTCCATTCCCCAGTTTTTCTAGTGATAGACTATGCTCTAACCCCGGTTTTTGCTTACTACTGACAATCAGCCTCTACTATCGACGATTCAACGCAACCAATATTCGTATCCCCCCGTAACTTTCGGAATTGGTGACCCACACCAGACATGCACGTCCACCTGTACGTGACACGTGTACCCAAGCTTGATGACGACAAGATCACTATATGCGCCCCGTTGTCATTCTTAAAATAATCTATTGCGAAGAAAAAAGGTTTCTATGATTCAAATCATGCAATGATATGGTAATCACTACTCCCTTCATAGTTTAATTATTAATTGAAATTAAAGTTATCATAAGTATGGTAAAAGGAAACGGTCGAAATTGAATAGATATTTCCAACGGAAATATAGCAAAGGTTGGCGATTAAAAAACAGAAGCAATCTGATATGATTGTCATTGTCCTAGCTTCGGGGTCCGGGACCCAGTTTCGTTCAAATTTCAAATACAAACAAAACGACACCGTACCGACCCAAGACACAAAGTAAAACACAAGTCCAAAACGCGCTTCTCTTCAACATTTGCATATAGAGAGCTTTGCCGTCTCTTTAACTCCAAGTAGACCAACAAACAAAGCTCGTATCTCTCTCTCTCTCTCCGTACGCTCTCAGATCTTGCTCGCGCGCGCATTTACCTGTCAGATCCGGGAGATCTGAATCCGCCGTCGCCGTCGCCGGCTCCGATCTGAGCTTCGTACGATGGATAATTTGATCTCTCTAGTCAACAAAATCCAGAGAGCTTGTACTGCTCTCGGCGACCATGGCGATACCAGTGCTTTGCCGACTCTTTGGGATTCGCTTCCGGCTATTGCCGTCGTCGGTGGACAGGTACGCGTGTTTCAGTTGATTGTGTTTCGGATGTTGTAGGATCTGAGCTCGTGATTTGCTATTTGAGGTTCGATTTGTTGATCTGAGCTGAGCTGAGATGCGATGCGATCGATTTCTGTTTGATTCGAACTTGAACTGTAGAGTGTGAGGTCTTAGTGTGTGTCTTTGGTGTTATCTTGTTCAATTTGTTCGGATGGTTTTGTGCGTAAGTCGGCTAAGGAATGCTGTGATTTTTTGGGGAGTATTGAAGCTGTCTCAATACTTGCTTAGATTTGTGAAATTTAGGTACTCTGTTAGCAAAACTAATGGTGCGGATATTGGATTTGAAACCTGTTTAGTACTGTAAATTAGTTTGGAATTTGGAGATCTGGTTTGAGATGCGGAAATGAATTAGTGTAGAAAGCTTGTTCTAGTAGCATTCTGGACAATTTATTGAAATAATATGAGTTCGCAATCATGTAAATCAGTCAGAGTTTATAATTGACTAATTACTATCTATAAGTCGTACATTGATTGATAGTAATGTGAAGATTACACCATTGCTATAAGTCGTACAAGTGCTGTCCCGATTTGCAATGTTATAAGGAATTTTGTGATTTGACTCCAGGTTCAAAGCAAGTATACAAAAGTTTGGAAGGACAGAGATTATAGTATTAAAATATTGGAATTAACATAGCCACAATACATCCCCTATAGCTCATGCACATGTGCTTCTAACATTAACTCTGGTTTCCTATGAATGCACGAGCTAAGAATCGGTTGTTTATTTATATGTTTTAGAGCTCAGGAAAGTCTTCAGTGTTGGAGAGCATTGTTGGCAAAGATTTCTTACCTCGTGGATCAGGTAACTCTTGGTCTCCATACTCATGACTGTACACATGCTTGTCACAATTTTTTGCTATGAGGTATTGGATATGAAAGGTATATAATATATGCAGGAATTGTTACTAGGCGTCCTCTTGTCCTTCAGCTTCATAAGAGTGATGAAGGCACCAGGGAATATGCGGAATTTCTTCATCTACCAAGGAAAAGGTTCACTGATTTTGGTAAGTTTTTCGATCTCTTATTCCTAACTTCACCTGTGTGGGGGTATTTCTGACATTGTAGTCTCATATATTCACCACCTTTGTAATGAGTTGAGTTATCCGAAATTGTTCTTACATTAGGAACGGTTTTTACGTATATTATGTACTACTCATTAGTGCTTTTCTGGTTATCACGTGGACTTGATTTTCCATCTTACTCGGTAAATTACTTGTCTAAATGTAGCTGCCGTAAGAAAGGAGATTTCGGATGAGACTGATCGAGAAACTGGCCGAAGCAGCAGACAAATTTCTAGTGTTCCAATTCACCTCAGTATATATTCTCCTAATGGTAAGAGAAAGAAGGAAGTCAACATTGTGCATTGTTCATATCTACTAATTTCCCAATTTTAGTGTGTATATCTACTCATTAATCTGAATTATTTTTGTTTCTTGGCAGTTGTCAATCTGACTCTGGTTGATCTCCCTGGGCTTACAAAAGTAGCTGTTGGTAAGTTATTCGTCTTTTGGATTTGACTGGTTTGTAGGATTAGAAATATTGAAAGTGAAATGCTTTTATTTTTATTTTTTGTGTGACTAATTTTTGAATTGCATTAAATTGGATGTTTAGCTTCCTAAACTAACCAAGGAACTAAGTAACTGAAAAGACAAATCAGGATGCTTATTATATTTCTAAGCATACATTATTGATAAATTGTCTTTGGAAATGTAGACGGTCAACCTGAAAGCATTGTGCAGGATATTGAGAATATGGTCCGGGCATACATCGAAAAGGTAAAATCTCCTGCACATATTTGTTTACATTATCTTATAGTTTATGTTGTTAAAGTTGTTTTCTTTATATCCTATGATATTTTCAAGTGTTCTTTGGATGGATGCATTTTTACTACATGACTTCTAATATTCTCTTTTTATGCAGCCCAACTGCATCATATTAGCCATATCTCCTGCCAATCAAGATCTTGCTACATCTGATGCAATTAAAATATCCCGTGAAGTAGACCCCACAGGTAAATTATTTGCATCAGTGCTGCTTTGGCTACCTAATCAGGTTTCCTGTATTCAACAATGGATGACCTCTGTTTTATGGCTAATAACTTTGATTTAAATCTTTTAGGGGAGAGGACACTAGGAGTTCTAACAAAGATTGATCTTATGGACAAGGGTACTGATGCAGTTGATGTAAGTTGGCGTACTTTCCTGATTCGATATGAATTGGCTTCATAAAACACATAAAGAGCACCTCATCTTTTGAACCTTCTCATTACATTCATGCTTAGTTGCTTGTAGAAAGTTGACTGTTCATTGCTTGGACTTGAAGTTGGCATTGCTGTATTCTAATTACATATCTTTGGGTTATGTAGATATTGGAAGGAAAATCTTACCGGCTAAAATTTCCTTGGGTTGGTGTCGTGAACCGTTCCCAAGCGGACATCAACAAGAATGTTGACATGATTGCTGCCAGGCGCAGGGAGCGTGAGTATTTTGCTCAAACTCCAGAATACAGGCAACTTGCTCATAGGATGGGTTCTGAGCATCTCGCCAAAATGCTGTCCAAGGTACATAACAACCACACAACACAATAAGCTAAACTAACTTTGTAGTACACTAATTTTGTCATTGTTCTCACTTTACACTGACTTTAAAATTTCCTCGTGCAATTTCACTAAACTTTCTAATTTTCCCACTTACTTTATTTTGGTAATGAACGACAAAGTACACTTTATTATTTTTCAAAATTTTAAAGATATTTTTGTCATTTACTACCAAAATAGAGTAAAGTAAGAAAAATTCAAAGTCTAGTGTAGTTAGGTGAGAAAATATTAAAATTCGACGCTGTTAAGTAGAAAAAACGTGACAATGTTAGTGCACTCTTGTGAAATTATCTTTATCTTTATATTTTCTTTGTTTTTTCTTTCTTTTAGGTTGTTTTGTCCTAACCACTGTTCTAACTTGCTTATAATGTTCAATATGTCAGCATTTGGAAACTGTTATCAAGTCTAGAATCCCTGGGATACAGTCCCTCATTAACAAAACAATTGCTGAACTTGAATCAGAACTGAGCCGCCTTGGAAAGCCTATTGCTGCTGATGCTGGAGTAAGTCTGCTGTTTTTGACCCTTTTATTCTATTCTGCTAGTAAACCCTCTAGTTTAGATTTCAAGCATTCAATAAGACACAAGAAGTGATACTGATCAAAGTTCTAAAACTCGGGATCTTTTAAAACTTGGTGAGGCGGCAAAAAGATCTTTTGACTAATCAAAGAGATATCGGCAAAACTTGTTTTTATTAAATATATGTTAATATATAATACATATATCAAAGTGAATTGGACTCTGCATTGTTAATATAATACATATATCAAAGTAAATATATGTTAATAACAACATTGTGACTGTGCATTGTATTTGATCGGTGAATTGGACTTGCTATCGATAGTCTCTTCTCATTTCTACTTACCAAACTTGGTGGTTACGTTTCACTGAGTTCATGGGGGAGATATAGGGATTTTTATAACACTGATACTGATGTATTGCTCTTGCCAGGGAAAATTATACACTATCATGGAAATATGCCGTATGTTCGATCAAATTTACAAGGAACACCTCGACGGCGTGTATGTAATTTCATACTTTGCCTCTCTAATATGAATTTTCTTTTAATTTGAACTTCACTGTAACACATTCACCGTGGTCTGCAGGCGTCCAGGTGGAGATAAAATTTACAATGTTTTCGATAACCAGCTACCTGCTGCTCTTAAAAGATTGCAATTTGACAAACAACTATCTATGGAGAATGTACGGAAGCTCATCACTGAAGCTGATGGATATCAACCCCATTTAATAGCTCCTGAACAAGGGTATCGTCGGCTCATTGAATCTTCTCTAGTAACCATTAGAGGTCCAGCTGAGGCATCTGTTGATGCGGTATGCATTATCATTTAGAATTTGTAAGTTATATTCCACTTGGAATGTTATTTTGATGCTAATTTTTGTTTCTGTGTCCTACAGGTACATGCCTTGTTGAAGGATTTAGTTCACAAGGCGGTCAGTGAAACGGTGGTATGTTCTTCTACAACTTTATTTCATTGAGATCAGTTGATTCCATACGTTAATTGCGTTGGTGTCATATGATTTTTTAAAATTATTTTGAGCTGCAATGCATACTTGAGGAGATCACTGGGGTGTTTGGGATTTATTTTATCACAAAAACATTATAGAAATCACTTAGGTGTAGTTTAGTTGACACTTAGGTGTAGTTGAGTTAGATTTTCCCTAATTGAAATCACGGTTTTGGAATGAAAGGGAGTGATAGGTTACCCACATACTTACCATTAGCTGCAACTATATATTAAG
>JAYMSV010002540.1:0-10974 GCA_036897745.1 Erodium moschatum
AGATCTCATCCTCCGATCGCTATATCTATGTGTAGGTGTATCCTCTCTTCGCCGCCGTGGGGGCTGCCGTCGGGATTTGCGGTCTCCAGTTGGTCCGCAACATCTGCATCAACCCTGAAGTCAGGCATGTCATGTCCCTCTCTTTACGATTCTCTCTAAACTTATTTATGTTTTCAAATTCTATATGTATACATGTATATATTTGTTTCAACAAGTCATTTCTGTTATTGACCCAATGTATCATGACTTGTTTGGTCAGTTTTTATTTTATTTAGTTTTTTTTCTTCTCAATTGTTCATTTATAGGATGTGATTGATGAGCTAAGGTGAGGAGGAGATGCATTTTTGTGCTTCCTAGATTTAGAGAACAAACGCCTTGTTGGCTTTGGGTGATTTTAGGGTTTGAAACTGCAATTTGGGTTTTCATATATGAAGGTAGGTGTGTGAGGTGTTGTGACTGGGAAATACATTTCATTTCAGTTTATGCTTATTTAGGAAAAACCTATGAATGATAAAAATTATGATTTTCACAAATGAATTTGAACATTTTTAATCAAGGAAAACCCAAATGCATCCTTAATCTTTTGTCCCGTAAAGAAAGTAGTTTCAAGTGAACTACAACAGCCCCGGTAAGATTCCCTTTGTGTTTATTTTTTCAGGAATGTATCCTCGCTAATTTGCCCCTTAATTACACTTTTTCTTATTTAGTATATGAAATAATTGAACGCCAAAGCAAAATTTCAACCACACAGACACTCATTGTGATTTTTGTAATCAAAACACTTGCTTTAGACAGTTCTAAAGACTGGGTTTTCTAGATCATGCACTGGACTTCTGATATATGTTCAGTAGGTGACATCGATGCTCTTGACCTCCTCGCTGCCACTGAACGAGTGAAATTTAACTGTGAACTATGATAGTTCTAAGTACTAGTATTCTGGAATGTGCATTGGCTTTCAATTTGTAATGTTTGTTTGGTGTGTTTCTTTTGTCTCAGGGTCAACAAGGAGAACAGAGCTGCTGGCGTGTTGGATAACCACTCCGAGGGAGAGAAGTACTCTGAGCATTTTGTAAGAAAATATGTTCGTGGCAGATCCCCTGAAATCATGCCGGGCATCAACAGCTTCTTCACAGACCCTAACAAAAGCTAAACTCCTAAAGGAATAAACTCAAATACGTGTCAGACAGTTGCTGCTGTAGTTTTCTATTCTGATGTGTGATTTGTGATATAGGATAGTGTTTGAGTTTGCATATGGTGGATGTATTTGAGCTGGAAGATGACAGACAGAAAAACAAGTCCTGGGTTGGTTTAAGAAACTTATTTGCTTGAATTATCAAGTGAACAATCATGTTGGAATGGAAATAAACTGAAGTTTATGTGTCTCTTGATGGTGGAATATGTAATATTAGTTGGTTCTATATATTAAAATATTCTAAATGCCTATGTTGATTTGTACAATATTACTTCTCTATTGGTATAAATTATATAGCACAGCCTCCCAATGCCCTTTGCTCTCTCCTTTACTTTGTTATGCATTGTACAAGTACATTCAAGTCATTGGTTTAGGGACTCTGATAGATATTGAACAAGTTTATTCCCATCTCCACATTGCTCCTTGTGTGATCTATGATGGTCAGTTGGTCACCAATGTCATTGGTAATACAGCTATGGAATTTATATATAGAAAAAGGATAAGGAAAATAAAAGTGTATGCTTCCCAGATAAATTATTGGAAGATAAAAAACAAAACAGATGATACAGGTTGTTACCCATAGCTTTTAAAGTATGATACACATTACACCAAAAATTTGAAGAATATGGTGACTAAACTGACATACATCCTAGAAAGCTAAGGTCCGATGTCCAGACCAAATATTTCAGGGTCAGCATTCATCACCACCCTTGACGATAAATGAATTAAATTATATCTGGTGAGGTGCCAAAGGGAAATATATGCTTGAGCATCTCATTCTCATCAGTCCTTGATTTCCATAAACCAGAAATGGAGCGATGGTACACCTGGCTTCTGTGGAGTTTTAGCCCCTATTGTGATACATAACCTTAGGGAGGAAAATGCTCAACATCCATTGAAGGAAACCCGGATTGTGCTATTCTCATTCCTCGAAGTAAACTCTTTGCTGTTTCCTTCTCCTGGAATCATGTATAAAAGTAGGAGTCAGAAGTGAACATGTGCAATACACAAAGCTTGCAAAATGGAATAGGAAAGTTTTGTTTTGAACAAATGAACATGACAAAGGTTATGCAACTTACTGGACCAGTATAATCAAGTAGTCGAGTACAATACACCTCTGCTTCTTCAAATCTCTTCTGGGCTTTGCAATGTGTAGCCAGAAAGAGAAGAGCTTCAACCATATTTGGACCTTCCCTCTCTTCAGCTTCCATCCTCTCCAAATCCTTCTTGTAGTAAAATGCAGCCTCTTCAGATCGCCCAAGCTCACAATGCAGCTTTGCAAGCTGGTGGAGGGCAATGGCTTCCCTGTCATTACAATTTGCTGCTCTTCTGTAACACTTGATTGCTTCCTCGAGCATATGAAGTTGTTCAGTTTCGTAACATTGGGCCATGGCAATCCATAATCGCGAATCATTTGGCTGCAAGTACACAGATTTTCTGAAATAGTGAAGGGCATAGAAGGGCATGCCCATCATCTCATAAGCTTGCCCCAAACCATACCACGCTCGGTAATCACATGGATTTATATCTACAGCTCGTCGATACGCATCAATTGCAGCAGGAGTGTTTTTCATCTCCACATACTCATGACCCATAAGCGTCCAAGCAGATAAATAATTTTTGTTCAATTTGAGTGCCCTCCTGAAATACATGACCGACTTCTCATGCTGACCCTTTAAACTGTAGTAGTTCCCTACAATGCAACATGATTCAGGTCTGTATTTATCTGTCATAAGGACTCTGTGAGCAAGATAACTTAGCGCAGAAAAACATTCCTTTGCGTAAAGCACATTGGAATACATATCCATATCTTCCACTCGGTATGGGTCATTCCTGAGCAGTTCTTCAAATATCACTTCGACTTGTTCAAATTCCCTCAAACTGTATTGGGCTTTTGCTATTTGAGCTTGAATGTAATTACTGAAACTAAACGTGCCTTGTAGGTATTCATATTTCGCCAAGGATTCGTTGTGCATCCTTAGTTCTTGGTAAGCAGAGGCGAGAAAGTAGTCCTTCATCCAATGGTTATTGAGACTGAGACTGTTTAAGAGGTCAATTGTAGTACATAAAGACTGCAACTCTGACCAGGCACTCCAGTTCCAAGGGTAGTTATTCACTGATTCCACAAGCACTGTGCGGGCAAGATTCTCACTACCTTTCTCTTTGAGCACAAGACCATACAAGTATAATCCAAAGGGGTCAATTGTGCCATTTTTGCGAAGAGTTGATAGCTCCCTCTCCAGAGAGACCAGTTCACGGTTCACAGCATCGCTCTTGCCCAAAGGTCCCTCAAGTTCTATCATCTCTTCTTCTTTACGCTTTTCTCCAGCCTTCACGGATCAAAAGGAAGAAAACGCATATGTAAGTAATGATGTACAAGGTTTTAAAAGGCGGAAATGGGAACCGAGGTGTTTTCCTTCCGCCTCATGAGGCCTAAGCCTTGAGCCAGACGAGGTGTAAGCCTCAATTATAAAAGTAATAAATTCATAAAATGGCATACAATCTAGTTCAAACAACACAAAATTTCATAGCAAAAACATATTTAGCAATTAACAAGAGCAAAAAATGCCTAAGAGTTGTTTAATTTTAAAAGCTGGTTTCTAATTTTACAGATAAATCATAATAATACACATTTTTATTATAAATCAATAAAAATCAACCTTTTTATAAATGACTTGATCTTTACACTATACACATAAATTTCCATCAACCGATGAACTGAACACTAATGATCGAACTCAGCCAAACTTGATGGTAAAGTGCAATCTACAATTTAAATCAGGTAAGATGAGTTTATGTTTTTTTACACTACTACTGTCCAAGAAGAAGCAAAACACAATCCTCTCCCCGGCTTTGATTAGTTTCTTCATTGACAGATAACTTGTTAGATATTTACATCTTTTATTTTTACCCCATATTTTTCATTTTTACAAATCCTAAATCATTATTTAACATAGCCCATCCAAAAAGACCGGAAAACACCAAAAAAACAGAGGCTTATGCCTCATGGGTTCCGAGGCGGTCCGAGGCATAAGCCTCAAATATACCATGTGAGGCGCTTCCTCGAGGCTCAATTTAACAAGACATTGGAAGATAAGATTTTAATATCTCCGGGCAAGCACAGAAAATTCCATGCAAACACTTAAAACTTCTAGAGTATAAACAGCAATACTCAAACTATATACAACTAGGCAGCCCCGTGTTTTGTTCTTCAGTGCTATAACCCTAGTTGGTCACTGCTGTACTCACTAATATAATCAACAGGGAAAGAAAATAAAATTTCATTTAGATGTTGACCTTGTGAGCTAGAAACTTTGTAATAAATAACTTGAGAAGCAACATATGTACTCCATAAATTATGCCAGCATTTTGTAACTCAAAAGTATTTTAAAGTTTGCATTGGCCTATTTTGATAAAGATTTCTCCTCAGCCTGAGAGAGACCAAATGCTGTGTTTACCAAAACAAAACATGCTCTTGACTAGTAGTTGTATGAATAACTATAATTTTTCACTTATACTAGCATTACCACAGTTTGTTGACTGGGAATAATATCTGAACACAGTGATTCCTGTTCTGTTACAACAGTTTGATGGACATCTTGCTACTCTATTGTTTTGATGCTTTTGACGACACATCCATCCAGAGCCACTAGTGTAAGTTTCTCAACTATAAATTACACAAAGTTACTTGAAATATGTCCCCATTTTCCCCAAGTAAGAAGGAATGCAAGAATAATAAATGGATTTGAAAGGTCAAGTATTTCGATCGGAGTTATAAGGACTGTAATGAAATGTGTTTAATGACTCAAATTGATAAGAAAAAAACCTCAACGAGAAAGTTTGACAAACGGACAAATATACTATTTGTATTTCATGAGTTATTATCAGTAAAAGATGAATCTGGCTCTTGGCTCTCCATTGTCATAAGCTAATATGCCCCAAATAATAGAATTGAGTCGAAAGCAGTCCTAAGAGGTATACGGACATTTATCAAGAACTACATTGAGGACATCAGAAAGAGCACTCAACACTCCAGACATCCTGCACCATATTTAATGGTATACTACTCACTAGCTTCACCAATGTGGGATATTCTGCACCACCAAATTCACAAAAAACATGGTTTATTGAATAGTTTGTCTAAAACTCAATAACCAAATTAGCTGAAGCATTCTATCAACATGCTGAGTGCATTTTTCATATGAGAAATGAGTCTAATACTGACACAAAAGCACGGTGTCCCCCAATCCTTCAACTATCTTGTGTGTTAAGTAGGAGCTAGTAGAAAACACTTATTTAGAAATGTAATTGAGGAATAGTTAAAAATTAAAGTAACATATCTGCTGGATACATCCAGATACTGGCATGCATCCAGTCACATGCAGGCAAGGACTGCATATCAGCATACATCGTTTTCTATATCCAGGATTTCAAAACTTATTGTCCAAGGCCACTACTGCATTACTTGATTAGTGTAGAAGCACCACAAACAACAATTTTCTTTGATAATATGCTAAATACACTAATCAAGTATATGCTCTATGTCAATCTGTCTTTATATCAATATTGTAGGGTGAGAAAGAATAATGATGTCGTGCTTCTAAATTGATCCTTTTGTTCTATAGTCATATCTTAATTGACACACTCACGATGTTCACCTCGTGACAAGATATTATAAAAAAAATGACTTTCTGAAACATGATTGATTAGTCCAGAAAAAAATTCACTTGGTCAAGAAACATTCAATTTGTAATACTACACCAATACATTGCATCGCATAACTACTGGTAAGCTAGGCAAAACCAATACGAATTATAAGGAGATTAAATGAGGGTGCCACAAACCAGGTAAAGTGCATAGCAGCGCAGGAATACTGATTTGTTTCCAGTCTGGTTGCGAAGCACATGAGCAGCTCTCCTGTACTCCCTGCAATCAAAATATGACTTTGCTAGAAGATAGCAATCCCCATCCACCAAATCATCTTCCTCCATTACAGGAGTAGAGATGTAAGACACCCCAGTGGCGGGCGTTGAAATGATCTCATTCGTGCGGAATCTACGCCGGATGCTTGAGCTTCCCCTCTGGAATCTGGTGTTGGTAGGAGTGAACTTTGCCGGGTCATGCTCTATTCCAACCAGCTGTTCAGCTGCCCTGCCGCATACATTAAAGCACACCCAAACAATTCAAAATGCTGATAAAATCAGAAGGAAAATGGAAAAAGGGGGTCACATCAGAGTTTCAGATTCTGCTTGTTTCCTGAGAAAATGTGAGAAAGATTGAGCACAAACAAGTCTATTTAAAAAGCAAACCCACTACCGAAGAAGAGGAAAAGGATCGATTTTGATTACCAGAAACTGAAAAAGAGAAAGCGAGGTTATGGGGGTTTAGGGTTTTGGGTACCATTTTGATGCAGAGTAAAGGCAACGATCATTGAGTTGACGAGTTGCAGTTCTGAGTTCGCTCCTGCAACTCTCTTTCGAATTCATCGACCCCTCCCTCATGACTCAATGCTTGCCTGCTCGCTGGGCTCGCCGCACTCGATCGATTCTGGAGCTCTTCTACGGCGGTCGAGTCTAACATGCACCGCGCGTGAAGCTAAACACTTGCGCGGTCCCGGTTTAAATTTTTGCGGACTTGGACTGCGCCGAGAGCTATCTGACTGAAGGTACTGTAATGTGAAAGGACAAAACTGCCCCCAAAGAGTTATTGTAATCACGTGCGTGCCCTCCTCCTTTATAGTCCGTCCAGTGTGCACAACTTGCCTAAAAAATGCTCACTCTGCTTCGCACATTTCCACATCGCCACCTCTCCTCCGCCGCTACGCCGCTGCCGCAAGACGCTTCCGCCATATCTAATCTCATCCTCCATTGGGAACCGCGATATCTGAACCAATACCTTCGAGGATCATCGATTCGATGGACGCCGGAGCTGGTCGACCAGGTCCTGAAACGCCTATGGAACCACGGACCCAGAGCCATACAATTCTTCAAGCACCTGGATCGCCTCCCGAACTACGCCCACTCCTCCTCCTCCTTCGACCACGCCATCGACATCGCCGCCCGCCTCCGCAACTACAAGACCGTTTGGGCCCTCGTGGCTCGAATGCGCGCTCTCCGGATCGGACCCAGCCCCAAGACCTTCGCGATCATCTCCGAAAGGTACGTCGCCGCCGGGAAGCCCGACAAGGCCGTCAAGGTCTTCTTGTCGATGCACGTGCACGGCTGCCCACAGGATTTGAATTCCTTCAACACCATCCTCGACGTGCTGTGCAAATCGAAGCGCGTCGAGAAAGCTTACAATTTGTTAAGGGTTTTTAGGGGTAGGTTTAGGGCTGATTGTGTGAGCTACAACATAATTACAAATGGGTGGTGCTTGGTTAAGCGGACGCCCAAGGCGTTGGAGGTGATGACGGAGATGGTGGAGAGAGGGATAAACCCGAGCTTGACCACTTACAACATTATGCTTAAAGGGTATTTCAGGGCTGGCCAGATTAAGGAAGCTTGGGAGTTCTTTTGGGAGATGAAGAAGAGAAGGTGTAAGATTGATGTTGTTACTTACACCACTGTGGTTCATGGGTTTGGTGTTGCAGGGGATATTAAGAAGGCCCGCAAGGTGTTTGATGAAATGCTCGGGAAGGGTGTGCTCCCATCGGTTGCAACGTACAATGCTCTTATTCAAGTTCTGTGCAAGAAAGATAGTGTGGATAATGCCATTGAGGCTCTTGAGGAAATGGTTAGAAAGGGTTACGCCCCCAATTCCACTACTTATACTGTGGTCATAAGAGGCCTCTGTCATGTGGGGGAGACGGACAAGGCATTGGAGATGATGGATAAAATGCAGATTGATGGGTGCGAGCCAAGCATTCAGACCTACAATGTTCTAATTAGGTACTTGTGCGAGGTGGGAGAAGTTGACAAGGGGCTGGAGTTGTTTGGGAAGATGAATAGTGGGGCTTGTTTGCCGAATTTGGATACTTACAATATCTTGATCAGTGGGATGTTTTTGAGGAAGAAGCCAGAAGATTTAGTGGTTGCTGGGAAGTTATTAATTGAGATGGTGGATAGAGGGTTTATCCCCAGGAAGTTCACTATGAATCGGGTTTTGAATGGGCTTTTGTTAACAGGACATCAGGAGTTTGCTAAAGAGATATTGAGATTACAGAGTAGATGTGGGCGCCTTCCTCGTCAATTTAAGCTGTCATGACTTCATATTCAGATTATACGAATTTAGGTCACACCCCTGTTAATGTTGAACATGGCTCTATTTTGTGCTTCTTAAATCTATCATTATCAACCAGTTAAATTTCTGGCAGCTATGGAAGTATATTTGAGTTTACAAGTCTCCATGTCATGGGATGCTCTTTTATTTTTATTTTAATGGTGGCATGGTTGAATGAGGTAGTTTTTTGTCAACCTTCTTGCAAATGCGCACCCTCTGGTAAGCAGCCATGAAGTAGGAGTAAACAATTTCCTCCCTGAAAAGGTCCAGTATGCAACAATGACCAAATCTAAAGGTTACGACTAGTCGCTCATTTCCAAGAAATGAATAAAGAGAACCCAGAAAGACTTCAGTTCAAAGGATCAAATCCATGGGTCAGTAATGTCAATGATAGTCAAGGAATATAACCATGTATGTAATCACAGTTGTCATTTTGAGAAAATTCCAGTAATCCTCTTCTAGGTAAGGCTTGGTTGAGATGATTATTTTGGGAGGCAGTGGTAACCACATTGCAAAAGTAGGTGAACTTATATATGACTTTTGAGTTTCGGTCATGTATTTTGGTTTAATGGCTATATTCTTTGTCATTTTGTTTTGTCTAGGTCTCTGACGAAGAAGATGATGATGATAAGGTTTCAAACACAAGTTCTACTTTTATATCTCCAGCTTCCTCGAAAAATGGTAAATTGCCCTTTTATTGTTTTCTAAGAAATTCTTATTTGAAACTATGATCAGTTCTGGACATGATACAAATGATTATAACAATTGAAATTTTCGAATCTGCTTGCTCCGTAACTGTGTCTTAATATTATTTGTATGTGATGATTGAATGGGATGCTTATGAAGATTGATATTATGTGCTACCTTTTGTGGACAACAGAAGAGAAAAATCCATGAATCTGCTTACACAGAATTTTGTCTGCTCTAATGTGAGTGTGAAAACTTCAGGTTGAATTGTTTGTTTCATAATTGAAGCGTTGTTGTGTTGTCATGTTTTTTTTTTTTATCAGTAAAAATACGATTTTGATTGAAATCCAGGGAACATCAAAGAGGACCTGATGAAGAAGTACAAATGAGGGAACAAGGGGTTAAGGAAGATTACATCGAAGCGGTAAAGAAAGAGTAAGGGTCCCTTGCCCAAAGATGAAAATCAGAGTGTTGTGTTGTCATGTTAACATTCATCAAATTAACAATTTGTTCAGGCGAAGTTGATATCCCTTGATGCTGCTGCAAGGTTATTGCTTGGTGATGGCCATGATACATCAATAATGAGAAGTAAAAATCTTCACCTTGTGTCTATTTTGTATTCCTTGTTGAGAGGAAATTGGCCTTCCATAATTTATTACTAACATGTTCTCTGTGAGATAATTGTGCAGCAAAAGTGAGAAGTTGTATGATATTGCAAATGTGCTGTCTTCGACCAACCTAATTGAGAAGGTAAAGATTTCATTGTTAATACTGTATCCCATCGGAACATAGAAGTTTGTTGCACTCATTATTAGATGTCATTTTAGCATTTATTGCTTATTTATTGATTGATTGATCGATAAACAGACCCGCCTTGGACACCAAGAAGCCTGCATTTAGGTGGTTGGGAATTGGAGGACAATCTGAGTATGAAAGTGTCACTGTTTCAATTTTCAATGAATCTAGGAAGAGGAAGTTTGGAACTGACCTGACAATTATCTGTTCTAAGAGAAGCAAGGTGGATGTGGATTCGGCAAACCACGAGGACTTGAAAAAGGATGTGAGGATACAAAAGCAAATGAAACATGAGAGCTTGGAGAATGAGCATGGCAGAAGCAGCCAGGAACAAGATTTGGAAGAGGATTTGAAAATATACCAGTTTGGTTCTTTTGGCGTGCATAGCTACACAGAGGACAACATCCTGAAGCAAGTTAGCAGTTGGGAGACTCTTGCCTCTACATGTCGACCTCAGTATCACAATGGCGTTATATGATAATACTCCTGTTAGTGTTACTATGTGCTTCATAGCTGCATTGAAAGATCTATTTGGTCATTATGTGGAAGCATGGAAATCATTATACTTTGAACTGGAGCTCTGGCTTTGAGGTACACTATCCTCTCGATGGAAAAGAGACGGTTTAATATTGAATGTACATTCTATCTATAGACTATTATGTGTTTATGCTACTTCACACAGTGTTGTGTTTATTCTAAATTCTAACTAGTTGCTATGTCTCATCTTCAACAAATCAACACATTAAATTTATTGACAATATAAAAGCTCCTCCTGCTTTCTCTGCATAATGTAATTGACTATTGCATTCAGCTTAATGAAATTGGTGGCTTCCCTACATAATGTAATTGTTGTCGTTGGGTCTTCGGGTTCGGCAGGCAGCAAGTCGGATAGATGGGCGGATGGGGTGGAGGATGACTCTGATGACTTGTACGCCGGTCTCGATAGTGCCCTCGTTCCGTTTACGGACCGTTCTCCACAGCCTCTTCAAGATGAGGTTTCTATCACCCTCCCCTGTTCAGAAGTTCCTTCGAGGCGTTCCTCACCTTAACCTCTCCAAGCTATCGTCTCTCTCTCATATCGA
>JAYMSV010002541.1:0-10973 GCA_036897745.1 Erodium moschatum
ACGATGGCGTCGGTCCCGAAAGAGGGGATGTAAAGGATTCTGAAGAAGATGGACGAGGGAGCGTGACCGGAGAAGCTTTCCGGCACGGGGAAGCGGAGAATAGGCAGGGGAGGGAAGCCATTTTTTTGGGAAAGAGAACCGCGATTTTCCAAGAAGCACTTGGCTCGAGACGAGAGCGTCGGGACTTGACGAGGGCTAGTTTTTTTATAAAAAAATCCCCTAAAGGATTTAGATTCACTATTTATGAACTCACCACTTTACGCGCTCTATACGGTGAGTCGCATCAGTAAAAAGAGCGTGGTCTGGTCTAGGGCACATTGAAAAATGGCTGACTCGGAGAAGGAGCGGAGCGATCTTCAGATTCAGGAGCTATTGAAACCCTTCTACCAGAGAGCATCTCAAGCCGAGGTTTGCTGTTTCTCTCTTCACATTCTTTCTCTAATGAAATTACGCAGTATTGTTCGCGTTTCCATATACCAAACATGCTGTTGTCGTTTATTTTCTGGGATTTGAAAACGTGATTGGATTAAGAGGTTCTCTGAGTTCCGAGACAGAGTTTGTTGAATTTTAATTGAGTTAAACCATTTCGCAATTGAAGAGAAATGTTTGAATTTATGCGTAATAGAGCATGATTGCATTAGATTTAGAACTCTCTCTCGTTTAATCTGAACTCTCCCTGCAATCGCCCCAAAAAATTGACCTTTACCTTCGCTGCAATCTGGAATATTATTTTTCTTTTCTTCTTTGATGAACTGCTTTGGCAACATAGTTAGGAGAAGCAAAGCTTTAGGGGGCATTTTTTCGCATATGTCATATCATGTTTGGAAAATGTGTTTCTGAAACCTGATGCCTAGCAACATTGAGCATGTGATGGGCGTTTCACAACCCACCTAGAACTGACTGAGTTTCCCATTGCATTGTTATAATCATTGTTGGATATAATAAGCTCAGAAAGTTTGTATTCTACAGCGTTTCACAACCCCCCTAGAACTGACTGAGTTTCCCATTGCATTGTTATAATCATTGTTGGATATAATGAGCTCAGAAAGTTTGTATTCTACAGTATCTCCATGCTCTAAACAATATTGTTATTTCCATTTTATTTAGAACTATGTAACTGTCATAAACTGGTTTTCAGTTCAGAAGCAGTCATCTACCTATCTTCTAAAATAGAATATTGTGCAATATGTACTCCTTGTGGTATATGATGAGTATTGATGTATAAAACTTTAGATCTTCTTATTTGAGGTTCTTGCTGAATGCCATATTATGTTTATATTGAAGGACCGGTTGTCAAGAATTGAAGCTGCCCTTTCAATCAAGAGAGGTAGGTTCCAACCAATTTTACTAAACCATGATTGCATAGTTTAAGGTATCGTTCTTGATATTTTAAACTTATCATCTTCAATCTGTTCAGATGCTGGAAATGATGAGCTTATAAGGACAATTAGCGAGTTTCAGTCAAAGCTAGAAGATGCAAAAGCTGGGCAACTTTTAGAGCAAGAAAAGGTGGCAACTATTAAGTGTTATTCTGTTTTGATCTTATGGAGCAAGTACAGAAAATTAATTGCGGTATATCTGTCTGCAGGCTCAGAAGCTGGCCACAGAAAACGCAAAACTCCAATACCGCATAATCCATCTCGTTCGGGCTTTGGAAGAGGCTGATCACAAGTTACGGGCCAGGTGAAGTTACATGATGCCTACACACCTCCTTGAACATGGGAGGCTGCCTACTGGAAATATATATGATTTATAATGGTATAATGTAGTTGACAGGGAAACAAGAACCCTAAGGGTTGGTGATTGAAGAGTTATTTATCCCAGCACTGTACAACCCTGAATTCATGGCACTCCTATTGTTTAGTTTCCAGAAGGAATGATTGAAGTGGTTTAAAAAGCAGCAGATTTTGACAATGATTTTACTACACTTTTGGTTGGAAACTACACTCTTGAACCTGTATAATATACGGAATGATTAGACACACTGACTATGCCTAGGAAGGTTGTGCTAAAATAGTGATGTAGTTACCTTCCCTAGTATGATTAAATTAACTACCAATTCTCTTCATGTTCATGTCAATTTGTGCCTTACCAGAATTTGTGTTTGCTTTTATTTTGTTTCATCTATAACTATGAGTATCACTGGCCTAACCCATTGCTCATACATGGTTACAGGTCGTGATTCCTGAAGTAACTAGATAGAAGACTTCAAAGCTGGAAGATTTTTAGATTGTAAGAAGAGAAACATTATTTTTATAAGATAATACTCACTCATGCCAATTTGGATAGGGGCATAAGTCTAGTCATACATGTGTGCGAGGAGGCAGACACTTTCCTCTTTGGCATAAGATGACTTGCATTTTTGGGGATTAAGATTTATACGGCTATCTTGACTCGAACTCATGACTACCCCATCACAAGGCCAAACACTTACACTTACCATTTGAACAAGTAAGTTTTGGTAGATGACAGACAATGTTTGATTATCCATGTTGGAACAAATCTATTGGTTGTTATTAAGAATGTACATGAAAGCAAATGATCTAATTAGAAAGATGCTCTTAGAGCAGCCACAGTGATCGGCTTTTGCTCGGCAAAAGGGCTTAGCGATTTGGAAATGCCGAATTAATCGTTGTTGGCCCAGTGATGTAGCCAGTAGCCGTAGCCTTTGGAAATCGTCGATGATGGAAAGTTGACCCTAATGGTTAAGTCAATTGCCCAACCCGTTGTCACCACCTATCTTATGTGGCTTCGAAAATATTCGGCGTCAACCCTAATTCTAGTTTATAAAACTCTACTTTCTAACTCTTTTCGATCCATACCTCTTCCAATTCTCTCTATAACCTAGTGCTGAGTCTTTATGCGCTTCCAATTGTCACCCATGATATGCTAATTTGAGGACCCTTCGTTTCATCAAGTTCCACGAAAACAAAAAGACCAATGGTGAAATGAAGTGTCGACGACGAAGAACAACTCGTGGCCACATGGATGATGATTTTGTCGAACTAATCTTTAGAAATGACGAGAAGACTAGGGCTTGTTGGGATGAGGTGAAAAGTATGAGAACAAGTAACGATCCGAATCGAAGCTCGAAGAATTACAAGGATCATTGGAGACAGATCGATACAAAGGTTCCAAAGTTTCATGGTTGTTGGCAAGATCTGACGACCAAATCATGGCTCAAGAGTAGACAACATACAAACAAGAGGAGGACCAAGTGTTTGATTGGAAACATTGGTGGAGGCTTGTGAAGGATCAACCGAAGTAGACTGTCGAACACTTTCCTCCACCTGACACGGAAAGTGAAAGAAACAAGCGAACAAGGTTGGAACCTACACATCGTCCGAGCAGACCGAGACTGAGCAAACCTCCACAAGCAAGATGACCAGCCTGAAGGTCAGAAGGCGGTGAAGAGGCGGAGTTGGCTGAAGGTATCATCGAACTTACGACAATTCAAAGTATTGTGACAAGGTACATTGTGATTAATACGAACCAAAATCGCAAGTTAGTGTCAGAGACTAAGGAATTAGTCTATTTGTATATGCAAAAGAAGGTCCAAGATACGTCCGATACAGAATATAAATTTGTTTTAGGACTAGTCTATTTCGAGAAAATTAGGAATATAAATTTGTTTCATATTTCAATATATGTTTTTTTTTTTGTTGGTTTCGTGTTTGAACATTCGGTTTCATAAGTGAAAGTTTTAGATCTTAAATTTCATCAATTTATTGACGTTTGAACAGGTTGGCAATCTATGAATATATTTTTCCTTTCTACGTCTAAATACGCATTTCACAAAATGAAACATGTTGACTCGTCAAATAGCTCGCTATTCATCGGCTAAACCCTCTTCCATCACCTTATAACTCCCCTACTCTATTCTTCCACTTGATCATCCCATTTTTTCCACCGAATGGTTAGTCCATAACGCGACTTCATATGGTCAGAAGCGGAAGAACGCCAACTCATCCCAACATGCTATTATCGGAGGCGAATATCTTACTACCTTTCACTTGTACTTCGTAAAAGATCCCAAAAACAAATGAGAGACCATTAGGGAAAGAGCACCCAAAAGATTAAGAAATTCGACATCATCCACCAACAACACCTACAAAATTGGACACGTGATTTAATGGATGATCAAGTGTTAGCTGCGGTCAAAGTCCAATACCTCATTGCCTATGAAAATAATTTAAAAGAAGTGTCGTGGAATCTTGTCAGATTTGCTTGCTTGTAACAATGAACCTAAGCAGTTATCTGTCAATATCTTCGCACAAAAGTGAGGTTAGTTTCTCAGGGCAAAGAAAAATGGGAACAAAACAATCCAAAGTTACAGAACTTCGATTTCTTCTATATTTATACCTTTTTTGTCAGAGTAAATGCTAATGCTCAACAGGCATTTCTTTTCTTCTTTCCCGATCATGTATCTTTTTAACCCCTACCTCTTCTACCTTCTGCTCTGCCATAGTTAAATATATATATATATATACCTTGTACTACTAACTATAAACCTATAAACAAAGCAACCTAATTTTGGATGCTCAGAAACGCAGTGCATCAGTGAGTTGTTTCACCAGCTGTTCCTTCCTGAGCTTGCTATACTGTTGCAGTTTGTAATGCCTGGCAATGGCCTTCAGGTCAACCAGTTTCATCTCACTCAAGTCACAACTTGTTGAACTTGAGGCCTTGCCTTTAGCACCATCACTAGGACATGGAATCTCTCCACCTCCTCTCTCGGTGCCTTCCCCGATTGAATCCGAGATGTCCATATCTACAGTTGAACCCTTGCACTCTAATAGTATTGGCAAACTTGGACGCTTTTCCGTTTCCTTTTCTATCTGCACATTTGAATTTATGCTGATATTGGCGGTAACTTTGAGTTCTCTCTGGCCTTCCTGGATAGGTTGAGCTGGTTTCTTCAAGGGTTTCCTGCCTAGAAGCTTACTTAAGCAGACATTGTCATTGTTCTTTTCCAGTTTCCTTCGCTTCTTGACTTTTGAAACAGTTGAATCTGCACCACCTCCGGTACCAGTAGAAAGGGCGTTGGCTTGTTGAATGCTTGGCAGATTCAACTGGCTTTTCCTCTTCGTCTTCTGTGTTTGGGGCTTCATAGATATGTTCAAATTGGACTTATTGTCATTAGCTGCAGTTTCAGTCAATTGTGCCTGCACTGGGAGTGTTCCTTCTTCATACTGTTGCTTAGAAGGTGAAGTTAGACCACAGTGTTCACCGCTACCCAAGCCAGTTTCTGGGACCTTTTCAGTATCATTTATGTTCCCTTTTGTCTCTGAAGATGAAACCAAGTTAATCTTGTTGGTCATGCAAGCTTCCATACCGTCTTCGGTTGATGTTCGTAGACTAAGGGAAGTATCACCAGGTGTCAGCTTTACATCGGGGTTAACACTCACTGATTGTTTGAAAGCACCTGATATAGATTCAGAATCTTGTTCCATTCCACCATGGTCAGCTGCATATCTTGAAGCATGCACGCCATTACATTGAACAAAGGCCTTTGCAGGCTGCTCGTTTTCAGAGAACCAATGCATCAAACAAAAACAAAACAAGGTTAATGAAAGGAGTTCATATTTATTAATGAAAGTTGAAAAGGTTGATTGTTTTTCTATTAATGAAGGCATAAAATAAATAGCACGGCCCGTTAAGAAAGAGAAGAGGCCCCTTACTGTTTCTGTGTTTGGAAAGTATACATGGCCCTCAGAGCAGCACGGAGAAGAACTCAGGATTTGACTCTTCATAGTTTCTGAATACTGTTCTGTATCTTCCTTGTCTCCATCGATTTCCAGACCTGAGCTGCACAATGTCTTCATCTCACGGGAATTGCCAGTTTCATGTCCAAGGGAGCCTGTGCCCGGTTCCTTGATAGCACTTCTACACTGTTCAGCGCAATGCAACATAACACAACAATCTATAGTCATGGTTAATTTCTTGTAACATGTTTAGAATCGGGTGCAGAAGCTGTGAGCCTACAATATATATTTCATAATTTCACATACTAATATAACTATATCCCTTACCATGTCTGTTTTTGGAATATATCCATTGCCATCAGAGCAGGGCAAAGACGTATTCAAGTTTTCACACTTCCTTGCTGAACAAGGTTTTCTGACTTCCTCGTCTACATCAACTTCCAAATCCAAGTTGCACAATTTTTTCATCTCAAGGGAGTTGCTAGTTGAATGTGCAGGGACATCTTGGGCAGAATCCTTTACAGCATTTGCACACTGCATTGCAGGACAGAAAAACAACAAAAATCCATAATTATGGCTAACTTTTGGCTAACATGTTTTAAAACAAGTTGCAAAAGCTCTGACCTCCTATATGTATGCATAATTTCTATGTACATTGAAGTGGTGATATAACTAAGAACAGAGAAAACCCTAGTACCTTGAGAAGACCAGTTCCCCCCTCCTCAGATTTGACTGATAAATCTAAGATTACGGCCTCAACTGTGGCCTCTTGTACTTCCTTGCTCACTTCTTGCGGGTCACGAACACTAAATTTTTTGTTTGACTTGGATATGCCAACAGTACTTTTCAGAACATCTGAGCTGGAACGCTTGACTATATTGTCGGCAGGCTGTTCATCACAGAAGAAAGCAGCATCACACATTCATTCAAGATTTATTATGCAATTAAGACACAGGGTTAGAAAGGGTTCGTGTGAAGAACCTATTTGGTACAGATGAGAAAGAATAAATCCATGAATATAAAGGAGCTGACTGAGTTTGTTATCAATCCAACTTGAGTGCTTTTGAACCACAAGTGTGTTCAGATAGCATCTAACCTTCAGTGTGGGATTCAAAACTGAATGTTGGACAACTCTTTTGCCTTTAAGAGTAGATCCTTCACTTTTGGGTTTTTTCTTTTTAGCATTTGTGGAATTGCTATTACATGATTTTTTCTTCTTCACCAAGAGGCCAGCTGCAAGCAGCAAAGGATCGGGGACAGCATCATTTACACTGGTATTGGCTAGCTGTCAAACAATGCAATTATACAGGATAATAGATAAATCAGTAAATTAGTGTAACTCTATTATACATATACACTTGTCAGCCACAGCTTACAGGAAAGAAAAGAGTGTATGGCATTGAGCATAACAAACAATGTATTTACACATGAATGAGTGCACAGATGCTTGCAAAAATGGGAGAAACTGTTTGTATTATTAACGAAGTAGTATAAACACCCCTTATAGCATCTCTCAATCAGTTATAAAAATGTAAGAAGTTAAGCAAAAATACTTTCTAAACTACATTATGGTAAACCTAGAATCCGTGATCCAATGTTAATGAGTTTTCACCATGTTTTACAACAATTTAGTGTGTTCAGTACAACATGGTCAAAATCACATGATAATATGGTTAAAATCACAACAACTTATGTAAAGTAAATGTCTGGTCAGCCCTCAAATGAGCAAAACTTTAAGTTACTTTAACCTTAACTGCTTCCAGAGAATTTGCTTTTTCCTCTTGAATCTTTAATGAACACAAGACTGGGGATATCTCTGGAGAAGTAATGATCAGTTCTTTTACTTCCTCTTTAACAATGACACTAGAACCAGCTAGTGCTGGAGCATCTGATCTTGAGTCTTTCGCAGTAACATCTGAAGGCTGTTCATCATAGGAAAAACTAGTACATAAGAACAGGTAAGAGGGGTAAAATCAACAAGATGTATGAGAAATGAAACTTGCGAAGAAGCGGTCAGAAATGTCCCTCAATCTATCTACATCGAATTAATGAAAAGATTCGCTAGTAAAGTCCACCTCTGCGTCAATCCCTTTTCTCCCTATTGGGATGAAGGATGGATATATAGGAAGTTTACGTATGTCAGAGTCGAATGAAACTCAAAGATGTGTTATGTACAACAATCTTTACGTTCACATAACACAGTGGAACACAAATGCATCACGTATCGGATCAACATCTTGCTCATGGAAGTAGAGCATGGCAGGGGCTGCAATATACTATTATAAGGTTCAGCTGATCGATAGTTGTATCTTTGTATGCATGTGTATATGCATAATTGTATATCTATGTATATACGAGAAATTTAATGATTTGAAAAGAAAATAACTTGTAGAAATTTTCAAGAGTCTAACCTGCTCATCTCTCTTTAAGGGGTGATTTAGGAGCAGAGCCTCCACTATTTCATGTGGTCCCTCTGCAGGTTCTCTATGCATCAGCAGATGAACATCAATTTCACATTTTTCTGTATTCCTCAAACTCTTCAATGACATGTCGAGGTAATTAATCTTTTCTCTCAAAGTACTACAGCATATCTCAGACCATTCTTCACATTCAGCACATGCCAGTTCAATTTGAAGGGTTGACAAATCTTTTTCAAGCTCATCAATTTCAGCATCGGCCTTCGTTATCAATATCCTTAGCACTTGTACACAATATTTCTCATTCAAAGCATCTTCTTCTATTGCATCTACAAGAGTAGGAAAGGTCTCATTTAATTTAAGTAGGAAATTAGCTAATGAAGGAATTATAGCTTAATTATTGGCAGCAAGAATTCCTCCATCAGAACAATAACAATCAAAATCTTGGAAATGATCAGGTGAGAAATACCAACTCCGAAACCAAAGTAGAAGTTATGTTCCCAACCAGGCTGCACATAGCAATTGCTATCCTGTGCAGCTGAAAAAAACAGTTCTTCATGTCAGCCAAATAAGACAACAATGAAATACAAACTAAAATAGGAGGTTTTACTTCAAAATCAACCATTTCTCATGCATAGTAAAAGCTCATAGTAGAAAGAGAGAGTTATAAAACCTTGATTATATGATGGACCCCATAGATCCCAAGCCATGAACTGATCCATCAACCTTTTACCCTGAAATGCAAGAATGACCCAGAATTTTCTCTACCTTTTTTTAAAAAAAAATATAGTGATAATTCAGCAAGTTAACTTGCACAGATCCTAGAGAGACATTAATTTGAAAAACTCAAGAATTTCGATCAGTTGATCAGAGATTCAGACTAGAGTTCATAAATTAAAGCTCTTAAAAACTGTTAAATTACAGTATCATGAGTTTTCATTTAAAAGAAGAAAAAAAATATAACCAATCCAGGATGCCCAATATGTATCATCAAATATTTAAACGATAATGAGCCAGAGCATGATCCATTGTAGTCTGGACCCAGGAGAAGTTTACAATAAAGTATACAAAGAAAAGATTCTGTCAGAACGACAATAAGACCTCAATGTAATCAGGAAGCAAAAGTAGAACAACCAATAATACAATGTTTATGGGAAATTAAAACTTGAGCAAAGTTGAGGAAGATTAATTGAGAAAAGGAGGCCATAAAAAAATCAAATTTAGTCCACCAATATACCCAAAAAAAAGACTTGAATAATAAGGAAAATAGAGAGGGAGTCAATAACCAGAGATTCACTAAGAGAACTTACGAACTCCAACACCAACATTGAAATGAAATTGTTAATCACTAGCTCGTAACAGAGCAAGATTGAGCAAACTCAATCACGAAGATAAACAAACCAAGCTAAGAGCATTGCTCAGCACTGAAACGAAGGTTAAAGATAGAGAGAGAAGAGCAAAGGCTTGGCCTGAAAAAGGGAGGAGTAGCTGGAAAATGAGAAGTATATCTTTCTCGGCATCCAAACAGTAGGAAGCAACAGAAAATACCTAAGAATCAAGCCTGTAGAGACCAATGTACTCTTCTAGTTCCTCATCGATGGACGTAAAGGAGAACTTAGGGTTTCGAGATCTCGAAAGCGGGGAAAGAAAGCGAGAGTTGGTAGAGAGAGAGAGAAAAGGCTGGAGGTGAGGAGCGAGAGAGAAGAAAGAACCAGACGGTTGAGCGGGCAAAATGGCTAATTTACGTGCCACTCAGGGGTTTTTCCGTCCTTTCACATATACCGACGATGGAGACCCCTGGGAGTGGGACCCACAGTAGACCCAAATACTACTGCGGATTTGTCTAATTTTGGGCCGTTCATTTATTGACTTCTGAATCCTGATTTTTGGCCGGACTCGATAGGCTTTGACTATCCAGTACATAACTGATGGCAAAGACCGTAAATAAGTGTCGGAAGTACGAGCAATTCTGCATTACGAAAGTTCCTGGACTGCATGTTTTTGATACGCCGTCGTATGGTACACCGTCAAGTAGAGATATAGTGTGTCGCGCCCTTTTGGAATTTATTCTATTCCAACGGATCGGATTGAAAAGGGAGTAGATTTTCGAGAAAGGTAGTATAATCGTACGTTAAAAACTTATGGCCTTTCTGGGTTGAATTAGTGGGTCAATTTTTGTGTTAGTAATGGTTTAGTTTCTAAATGGGTTACAATCATCATCACAATTATGATCCTTGTCGTAATATAAATTCGTGAAATGGCACATTTTAACAAATATTGATCAATTATCATCATCAAATGTTAGGAAAGTGGGTCATGCATAATTATAACATATAGTTATCAATTATAATTGGATCAATGATTGTGTGGCGCTTACTTTTCATATGACAATAACAAAGAAGATACTATGAGGTGTGAAAAATCTGTTATCGGCATTTTTACTGTAAAGTTGTCCATTAAATTGATTTTGGGATGATAAATAACAAAACATGGTAAAATCAACTCTAACTTGTTTTTTGAAAAGAAAATCAACTGTGGGCAACTACATTGTTGATTAATATTACAACAGAGTACTTACTGTGTCACATCAAAGTTATATAAGGAATAATATTCACCGTTGATGAACAATTGTCGGAACATATATGATGTGAAAGCCAAAAATTTTGTTCAAGCATAAAACTAAGTTTTTTTGTCTTTAGTTTAATCAAGCTAAGAGCATTCACATCCCTTTCAGTCAGCGCTGGTTGAGAGGAGCCGGTGGAAAGAATAAAAAAGTATTTTTTTTTTGTGATAAGCCAGCACAAAAAGTCACTTCTCTACAATGCTTGGTGGTAAGTGGTGGTGGTTTACG
>JAYMSV010002542.1:0-10972 GCA_036897745.1 Erodium moschatum
GGCCACACCCGACGGTGGACGATACGCAGTACTGGTATGCCCTGGTAGGCGGGCCGTTCTCTCAGAAGCCCAACAATCCGGAAGCGATGTGAGGGGTTATGTCGGCAACATGGATTATATCGGGACTGGTGGTTCAATCCCTGAACGACTTAGTGTTTGGTTTCTTTATCCCCCTCGGAAAGCGCCAGGGGGATGCGCAGTAAGAAGCCCTGGACGTTCCACGACTCCATTCTCCTTCTCACGGACCTCCGCCCCCGCATGCAACTGGAGGTACTTTCTTTTTACTACATGCATATCAATGTCTGTGCTTTCAATATTTGGTGGAGGTCGAATGTCCTAAATGAGGGGATTTATTGCGTTGGCCCTAGGCTCGAAGCACTATCAGGTGTGCGGTCGTGATGAAAGGACTTGGACGACTACCTGTGGATGATGGTGCAAATGGATGTGTCCAGGACGCTTTGCCGACACTTCCGCCTAGCGTTTGAAGGTTACCCAGACTTCATCCGGGTTGGCCTTCCGTACGAGAAGCTCCCGAACTTCTGCTTCCGATATGGGAGACTGGTTCATGCTCTACGAGACTGCATGGAAAACCTTCCAGGAGTAGGGCCTGAAGAGAGGCAGTTTGACATATCCTTGAAGGTCTCGGTGGAACAAAACGTGGAGGGCTTCCTATGGAAAAACTTGGAGGCACGCCCCACCTTGCCTCCCTCATGCTTCGGCCAGATCTAGGGGTAGCCCACACCGCCACCTATGTTTCTCCTGATGACCATTGATCCACTGAGATTCAAAGCCCTATCGGAGGTGACCCAAATCGGACGAGTCCATGAGCTTGATGACATGACTAAGATGTCTCTTAGAGAGAGGGTTCCAAGGAGTGAGATAGAGGACCTCTGCCCAATCGGGGCGGAGGGGGACGAAGACGGGGTTGAAGCCCTCGCCACAAAACTGCATGACTTGTTGAATGCGAGCCAGGTGCGTCATGAGAGCATGCTGGGGGGAGGGGGACACCATATGCCTCCACCTCTAAACCCTACGCGTCCATCATCTCCAGCCACCCATGCAACCATTAGCACAGGCGCGACGGATGACCAGACGAAAAAGATCGTTAGAAGAGGGAGGAGTCTCCGTTGGACCATTTGCCCTAGCTGGGACCCAAGAAAGTGAAAGGTGGAATGCCTGTGCCAGGAAGAAAGCCCAACAAGCTCAGTCTGAAGACCCAACTGAAGAAGAGGGTGTTTGTGTTGAGAGAGTATATTCTCCACTGGAGGCCAAAGAGGCGTCTAAGGGATTGATCACCCATGCGAGGACCAAACGGCATCGCTAGAAGATATGAGGCATAGGGCGGGATGTAGAACGGTTTGTTTTAGGACTTTCTTACATTTCTCTGATTAAGTTCCCTAGCCGTCCTCCATAGGGAGGGGCATCCCCAGTTGTCCTAGCGAACCAATACCATCCACCAACATTCTCAGTGTAGCCCACTATGCTCGTTGCAGGCCCCCTCCACACGATCAAAATGTTTTGTAGATAATCTAGAATCACTGGAAATCTAGTTTCTTATTTCCATTAGTCTGTTCAACTAGATGCATGACAACATACGAAAATAAGTAGATCTTTTAATATGTTCTCGAATGTCGATATATTTGCTTACGAACGGGATTTCTAGACTATAATCTGAAACTTTAAGGAATCCCGCTAATTATGTAATACGTACACTATATCATGGTTAAAAGTATGAGTAAAATGTTGTATTTTTGTCCTTTAACAGCTTCAGAAAAAACTTATAAAATAAAAATCTCATTATGTACTATGCATAGGTTATCAGATTTTCAGTCTCATTAAGCAGTTGGTTAAAGGGGGATCTTGTATGCATACCATGTGATTTCCATCGAACCTATAATGTGAAATTAGTATATACGCTTTGCAATAATGACAATTATTCAATGTTCATGTACAAAACAGGTTAAACACAATCAGAAGAGCGGTACAGTAATGGGTTTTAGTTATTCTCATCTACCACCCATTTATATGTTCCCTTTTGGGCACTGCATACCTTTGTAAGTTGTAGCCATTTCATGCCAATGTTTCTATTTTCAACTAAGTGCGATTAATTCAGCTCCAATCTTAATGTTTTTCACGTGTTATGTTAAATGAATAAAAAAACTCAGCACTAAAATCGTTAGAACTTGGGTTATGGGCGGTGGCGGAGTCACTTTCGTATCGGGGGACACCAATAAATTTGTTAGTTATAATTATAACTAAAACATAAAATAAAATTAATGTAGTATAAAAATATAATTTTTTGATCGTATTATTGATTAATCTTCAAATAATTTCTCGAATGAGGGTTAATATTATTCATAATAAAAAATATGTTTTCCAATTATTACCTTAAATAAAATGGTATTAATTCATTACATGCACACGTTCACGGGTATTGATATTTTTGTGCGCTAGATGCATGATTCACACGTGTTATAGTGCGGTAAAATGATGGGGAAGGCCGCGTTATTTACAACATTCCCACCACGGGGTGGCAACATCTGGGTTTTTAGATCTCGTGAATCCAATGACTCATGTTGGTTCTTAGTTTGTACACTAAAATGCGGTTAATTTGTATTTGATACCAATCTTATATACAAATTTAAATACAGGGATAGTTACACTTGATCCTCTGGACATGGAAACCCCAAGTCGTGGGACTAGGTACTAGGTAGAATTGTGCACCTTATCCAATTCAAAAGTTAAAATATAGGGATAATTACACTTAACTACATATAAGAAATCCGTCTATATGGGTATATATCCTATGTTTTCAAAATTCTTCTAGGTGATACTCGATTTTCATATTACTCCTCTGCCCTTTTGAAGTAACATGATAATTTCATAAACTTAGGGTACCATAATTACATGAAAATCAGACATAATTAGGTGTAGTTAAGTGTACTTCTTAATGAGCATTTTAATATATATATCGTGAGATTCATAATTTTTAGACGCGAAATTCTACTGGTGTGATTTCATTTTTTTAAGGGACGATGTTGTAGCTGAATCAAGCACACACCAAAAACAAAAGTGTCGAGTAACAAAAAAACTAATTCCCCTTTTAAGATATTGATACATTGCCCTAAAATAGAACCCTCTAGGGTGTCTTAGAGGTGATACCCTAGGTTTACAATAGATCCCTTTAACAATATTAATCTCACAAATTCGAACGATTCTAATCGAGGGTCTTTTGACTCCTTCATACACAAGTGCACAATATCTGATATGGTTGAAAGGCGAAAGCAGGGGGCGACCAAGCTACAATCCGGCCAGTGTTGAGGACGAAGAGACTCCCCATATTACCTGTGGTCACCTCCTCGGGAATTAAGGGTCCCGACTGTAGGATTATGGGTTTCACAAACGAGGGGAATTTTTTTTATTCATAATCCCTAAAACCTAGATTCATGCATCATGTGAGTGACTAATTTGGAACATCTATTTAATGAAGATTACCTCGTTGTAGAGCAACGCTTGGTTCAAGACTGGGACCTTTGTGTTATGGTAAAGACTTGTCAAGGCACCCAAGTGTTTGCCCTCTAACGGTATCCACATGAGTAAGGAAATTCCACAACCGAAGCTTGTTAGTAGCTCTTGAACTTTTCACTCTTGTTCTCTCTATATGGTGGCCAAAAATTTGCAGCTCTAAGCTTGTGATTTTTGGCCAATAGGTCTCTTATTTGTAGACTTTGATTTCCCTTAAATCAGTTTCCAATAGAATTAGGAAAGCTTGCAAAATGACAAATCCAAAGGAATCTTGTTTCCTTTATTCTAGTCCGACTATAGTTTTTCTTTCTTAGTCCAACTGGGATTTATCTTTTTTTTTTTTATTCTAGCTAAATTAAAAGACCAAATATGCACAAATATATAGGTTGGTTGAAATCACTGTTCATGATATGAATAGTTAATTTCGGTCTAGCTCATTTATATTGTATATTATAATGTTTTATTGTATTTAAATAAATGTCATGCAAGACATTAACTAAATACAAATAATGATATCATTTCATAAACAAGTAATTAAATAAATGGGTTTATCATATCAAATATAATTTCCCTCACTTATTTAAGTTGGACCTTCATGGTCCAATTCGTAGTGAATTGTACTCTTTTGTGTATGGCATTTTAGGTTTCACATGACATTGGTAGTGAGACCGAAATTCTCATTTCATCCACAAGTTATAGGTACTTCTAGCAAGGCCCATTATCATCTAAGTCACATGAATTTGACCTTATCTTTGTCATAACCTGTTACCATAAGTATTCTTATCATTTTCCGTTTTGGCGTTGTCGTGATTGAACAAAAGGCATATAAGCATTATCCTTGTTCTAGTTTGGTCTATGCATTCCTTGATCCTGAGTTTGGATTGTAAGTGACAAACTTCTTTTTTCACTCGCATGGCCATGTTTTTGTCTCACAATCCTTACTCATCAAGGTGGACCTTATGACATATAACTTGTATTTGAAAACGCAAGTGACAAGTCTTTATGACAATCACCTATATACCTCATATGAACGTATGCTTGTCGGAACACAACCTTTATTACTATCTTGTTACGAATAGCATTTGATTGTATCAAGACATGAATCAGTACATATATAGTATGGTGATTTCATGGTTAAAGGACTAAGATATAAGGCACAAGTGGCGAAGCTTTGGACAAAATTTTATCCAGTAAATTACCATCGTGTCGATTTTTTTTTTAATTTCATGGTTGTTAAATCTAGGTTTTAGACTTCTTTTTGTTTTTTCACTGTAGCCCCTTTTTGGGTTCAGCTTGTGTGTTAAGTTCGAACTTCATGGTTGGAAAATATGGTATTTAGATTGTTTTAGGTATCTATGTTTGACCTCTTGTTGGGTTTGTAATATCGGTTAGCTTCATGATTATAAAATTTAGGTTATAGACTTGTTTATACCCTGTGATTGGATCCGGTTTCGTGGTTTGAGGTGTAATTCTGAGTACGCTCTCGTATTTGTATCTGAGGGGTTCACCTTAATCTTCATTTTTTTTTTTCGAAAACTTTGATCTTCTATTATTTTTATGATAGAACTTTCTTTAGGAGATATAAAAACAACAACAATACCTGACGAGAACCCGAAACTTAAGTTCCTCTTAGTACTAGGATTGGTGACTAAAGTGCCATCATCGACAATCCCGATTCAATGATGAACAGTGTCGTTTGTTCCGATTAACCAGTTGACGGTGTGTCGTATTCGATACTATATCAGATTGATTTTCATTAAAGATTCACATATACCATGTCATTCAGAGAAGAAGGAGGATTTAAATTTTGTATCTTGTGGATAAGTATTGGGCTTTTGCCTATGAATTTGTCAGAAAAAACAAGTCCACGAGCCCAGCCCATTCTGATTTCAATGTGAAGATTAGTTAATCAGAAGCCACGTGGCTAGTCCACCGTACATGGTAAGTCCACAAAGACATGTCTGATTTCCCTCACTTCCCCTCCACATACCCAAAAATATGAATTATCCAATCTCAGTCCCTCTCTAATGCTTCATTTCATTGCATTTCATTCATTCCTCTCTTCCTCCTCCTCCAAAACCTTACCTGAACCTAGCTTCCAGTACCAACCATGCTATTAAACCTCTCTTCCTCCTGCTCCTTCTCACCCCTCAGATTAGCCGATTCCAAACTGCCCATTTCAATTTCCCGATCAAAGCCCAGAGCCAATCTCTCCAATCCTCTCTCTTCCTATTCATTTTCTGCTCCACATCCCAGCCCCCTCACCATCAAAAACCCTACTTTCAGTGGAAGGAGCAGGAACCCAGATGGGAGAAGACTTGATTTCAGGTCTTGTGCTCTCGGAGGGCTTGATTTTGGTAATTTTGAGTCTGTTCTGGAGGCGGTTGGAGTGTTGACGGCTATAATTGTTGTCCATGAGAGTGGCCACTTCCTTGCTGCTACCCTTCAGGGCATCCATGTAAGTAAATTTGCAGTTGGGTTTGGTCCAATTTTAGCTAAATTCAATTCTAAGAATGTGGAGTACTCTATTAGAGCCATTCCTCTAGGTGGGTTTGTGGGGTTTCCTGATAATGATCCCAACAGTGATATTCCTGTGGATGATGCAAATTTGCTTAAGAACAGACCCATCTTGGATAGAGTGATTGTGATTTCAGCCGGTGTTATTGCCAATATTATCTTTGCCTATGTGATTATATTTGTGCAAGTACTGTCTGTTGGTTTGCCTATACAAGAGGCCTTTCCTGGGGTGCTTGTGCCTGATGTTAGGCCCTTTTCGGCAGCTTCCCGTGATGGGTTGCTCCCCGGGGATGTGATTCTTTCTGTGAATGGAACAGAGGTACCTAAAGGAGGATCCAAAGCAGTCCTTGAGCTTGTTGATGTAATCAAGAACAATCCTCGCAGAAATGTGTTGTTCAAGATAGAGAGGGGTGACCAAAATTTTGATGTTAGGGTTACCCCGGATGAGAATGGAGATGGAACCGGTAAAATTGGAGTTCAGTTGTCACCAAATGTGAAGATTTCCAAGGTTAAAGCCAAGGATCTTGTTCAGGCTTTTAGCTTCACAGGAAGAGAGTTTTGGGGTCTCACTTACAATGTCTTGGACAGCTTGAAGCAGACCGTTCTGAACTTCTCACAAACAGCTAGTAAGGTTTCGGGTCCGGTTGCCATAATTGCTGTTGGTGCAGAAGTTGCAAGGTCCAACGCTGATGGGCTTTTCCAATTTGCCGCCATACTTAATATTAATCTTGCAGTAATAAATCTACTTCCTTTACCTGCTTTGGATGGGGGCTCCTTGGCCTTGATTCTGGTTGAAGCGGCTAGAGGGGGGAGGAAGCTGCCTCTTGAACTAGAGCAGAGGATCATGTCATCAGGGATCACGCTTGTTCTACTGCTCGGCTTGTTCCTTATTATCCGAGACACACTTAACCTTGATTTCATCAAAGAGATGTTGTGATAAGCTCCAAGATGTGTAAAGTTCCACAACGGTTTGGACAGGAAAGAAGGATCTCAGAACAGTTAGGTTACATGTGAGATCTTGTAGAGGAGAGAAAGTCAGTTCATATAGATGCTCCATATGATTCATAGCTTCTGCCAGAATACTATATGGTATGTGCTTTTAGCTGCTTCTTTTTCTCAAAGTATTGTAAACCATATTCTTTACTCATAATGCAAACCTACCATGGCTCGTTGCCTCCACCCGTATAACTAATACTTCTTAATCATATATAGCAATTGCATTTTGTCTTGCTCTATCCTTGCTAATTGTGTGTTGTGAGTTGGAAATTTCCAGTCCTTTGTTACGAAAATATTCTAGCTGTGTGTTGAATCAAGTTAAGCTATGATCCTGTATAATTCATTTTTGCAGTTGAAGTTCACAACAAAGATATTAGCTTGTTATCCCATTTTTGTTCTTCATATTAAATGTGTGTACTATTTATGCCACTTACTGGTCCTCATTGTTTCTCATGTATCCTTGATTAGCATGTAATTACGGTTTACAGCTCTGTGGTTTACCATTTTTACAATTTGCGATCATGTAGTGTGTCATTTTGCGTTTTTTTATCAGCAATCTTTACAGATAACCCAAATCGCTAAGACTGTAAGACAGAGAAAAGGGAAAAGGGAAAGATTGAAAACCAGCTCCAAAGATACAAAACATTTGTATTTATGTTTGTTGCAACTGTTATTAATTTCAACGAAAAAGTTAGATTTTAGAGTCACGGAGTCTTGTTCGATGCAACATTTCAATAAAATTTCTAAATTGCCCTTGATCAAATTTTCTCTTCAATTTATACAAAATTGTTATTGCATCACCTGTGACTTGGCTGACAAGAAAATTTCAACGTGAACTTTTAGCATTATACGTGGTTGTAAATAGTAATTACCTCCGTAACAAAAGAGCGAAAAAGTTGAATCTTGGTGGTATTTTAGCCACTCGAATCTTTATTTGTTTATCCTTTATTGTTTTGATATCATCAACTTTCGTGTGTTAATCTAAATCCTAACCATGTGTTGTTTGGATTTTGAATTTTGTAATTGCTAAATGATAATCATTGGAAGATTGTGACGATCAATATTACCGGATTCAAAACATATCCGAATTCCGGAAGAGCTGTTAGAGATAACAGTACACATGTTTAGATTTCAATTCTGCACATCTCGAATTTTGAAAGAGAAGAAGAAAACGCAAATATATTCCTTTTCAACTAGGCAAGCTGCAAATAAAACTCACTGAGGAGAAGCAGAGAGGGACAGAGAAGGATGGGAGAAAGATCCGCAGCAAGCTGGGAAGAGCAATGGGGAAACGGGTTGGACGGTGAGACGGCGAAGAAGAAGAAGAAGAAGAAGGAGAGCAGCAGAGGGAAGAAGGTGGTGGATGTGAAGGCCGCCCTGGACAAAGCCAAGTCTGCCGCCGTGGCGGGTGCTCTGAAGCTCAAGACCGGAACTTCTCTTGGCCTCAAATGGGTCAAGAATCACACCAAGTCTTCCTCCAAATAGTTGAGATGGGTTCTGAAGAACATGGCATAGACAATTCATTATCTTCATCTATAGGCTGATGTTTATTGTTTTGATAAACCACTGTTTTATTTTCTGCATCATGTGTTTGAAGTTAATTTTTGTTGATTTAGACCTTTTTTTTATTAGCAAAGGCATATTATAAAAACTCTGAAAGATAAGAACCACGGGCAAAGCTCAAACAAATCTGTATATCGAGCTAATTTCGGCCTAAACAAATAACACTAGAAGACTGAACAAATCTCAGCAAATCTCAACATTAAACCAAACAACAGAACCTAAACGGATTGAACCAGTACAATGGACATAATCTTCTTAGACCATCAGGTGAAGTATTAACACTTACCTAGTTCTGAAAAAAAGGATGCAAACTTGGACAGCAATGTGCCAATGTTTGGGTTGGATTGGCTTGTTCTAATTGATTACAAAGTTGATGCAATCAGCAACTATTTCTCTCTTGACCATATATAATCCAATCCAACACTTTTTTTTAGAATAATCCAACACATTACACTCAGAGCTTTAAGATTGAGCTTTTCGGTACTCAATTCCAAGATAGAGCTAAAACTCAAGCTATCCATTCAACATGGGGAACAATATTGATTGATAAAGGAGTGAGTAGTATTGTAAATATCATTTCAATTACCGCATAACAGTGTACCCAAGAGAATGTAGACAGCCATCCTACTAATGGAGCTAGCTACAGAGAAGAGAATATACAAGTGAAGTGATGTAGATTTCTTATTTATTTCTAGCAAGTCGGTCATGTTTCAGATGGTGCCAAAGGTGTTCTCGCCGCTGTAAGTCATGTAGAGGAAACCATCTTGGTCTTTGTTATCCTCATAGATAGCGGACATCATAGCAGCTGTAGAAACAGAATCAAAATCAAAGTGTCAGTAAGCAGGAGCGGCTGTCCTTTAGTGTAATGTAGATGATATCTAACCAGTAGGTGGAAGAATGTTCTTCACAAAAATGAAGATAGCTTTCTCAGGACTCAGCTTAATCCTCTTCCGAACCACATACACAAACTGCCCCACAGTCAGATCAGCAGGAACCAGATACCTGCATTCATCCCACAAACTTCATTTACCCTCATATACATGATGATTACTTAGGTTTGGCAAGTTCTTCAATAACAAAGTGGTGCCAGTTTCTATAACCAACAGAAAGTTCAAAAAATTGACCAGCATCACATGTGTGTGTTATAATCAGGATACAGAAGAGCAAATGTATAAATAGAGAATAATTTACTTCTTCTTATCAATGTCAGGTACATCACTCTTGTCGGCCCTTTCAACAATCACCTAGAAAACACAAAGCATCAACAACCATACAGGGAAATACTAGATTGAGTTAAACAGAAGAACCATACTGGAATTCTATCTGGGTACTTCTCCCTGATGCGTGCAGCCTCAGCTTGCCTCCTTTCTGCCATGTACAAGAATCACAGAGTCAATGACAAATCTAGCTCATCTAATAAAGGGACTACAATATACATCATTGCATTGGAAAACCGAATAGATATAACTAAAGAAAGACAATCGACCTTCCAATTCCAAATAATAGGAAATATCAGAGGTTAGCCCTGAACCCCTTAACAAGCTAAAAACCTCCTGTTTACAGTAATAAATTATTTTCTTTATATTACCTGATACCCAACAAAAATTAAGATACTGATAACACAATTCCCACAACCCACAAACAGCAACACAAACAACTAAAATCTTCAAATCAACACTGTCTCAACACACAATCAGCTTATACATATGGGACAACACAACTCCATGCAGAAAAAACAGTATTTAAAGAAATAAATTTTAGGTAACTGATGCATCTGGTAAACAACCCACAAAACCACTAGGGTTCATAAGAACATGGCTGAGAAAAAAAATCAAATATTACAACTAAAAAATCAACCAAAAGTACATACGCATAAAATCTAAATTGTAAGAAGTATGGAGAGAGCTAGAAGAACGAACCCAGAGGGTGTTCCATCTTGAAAGAGCTATTGGTCATGAAGACAGTTCTGCCACCCAAAAAAGACTTGAATTACGGCTTCGAATAAGAATCAATAGATAGTTCGATCCAAATCAAAACTGAAGAGAGATACCAGAAAGAGAGAGTTTGGATGTTCCGTACCAGATTGGAGAGGCTTGAGTGAGGAGAAAGAAGAGTTGAAGGGGATCCGAGGAAAAGACCAAAAAAGAGATTTTTATGGAGGAGAAGAAATTGCTCTGCAGCTGCAAGAGAAGAGACTGTGAGTAATGATTCACTGCAAGCGCACCCATCGTAGTATCACTGTTATCTATCTTTTCCTCTGACATCTATCTATTTAGGGAAGTTGCAGTTTGGTACGCTTAATTACTCTCGGATCATGTACAGTGGGAATGCCCTTATGTGAGGTTTGGGGCTTAGGTCCCTTTGCTGACTG
>JAYMSV010002543.1:0-10970 GCA_036897745.1 Erodium moschatum
GGTTGGATTGAGCTTTAACATGGTATCAGAGCTTGGTACCTCACGAACCCGGGTTCAAACCCCACTCTGTACAAAAAAAAATATTAGTTTCTTCTAAATTATCAAATTTGCCTCAGATGGGCTAGCCCTTATCTCTCTTCTCAAATGAGCTCACCTCTCTCTTCTTCATAATTCACTTCCAAACCCGTAAACGGACTTGTTCATGAGGGAGCGTGTTAGAATATAACTATAACTGAGCCTTCAACCATCAACTTAAGTTTTAGTTGCATTGATCAAAACGTGTGTTAATATAAACACCTAATAAAGGGTGCTCGTGTACAATTACATTAGTGTGGGGGCGGAAAAAGTTGAACTAGTCTTATAACCATGAAACTAGAGTATCATAACCAAAATTAGAGTATTAAAACCACCGTTTCAATGTTGTCTGATGTCAGATTTTATCGGATTAGACTCATTCTGACGTTAGATTGTCGGAATACACATGTATCAATGTTGCACTTTATCGAACTAAATTGTTCGGATGTGAACTTTGTAAGATTAAACTCGCCCCTATATCAGACTTTCGGACCATCTGTAACTAAATTTGTTCCACAATCATCTCCAATCTTTAAATTCTCTATTTACGAAAAATAAAATAACGAAAAAAAATGCTGCTTCTCTTTTCACAACCAAGAGCCGTAAACTGTCCTTGTCCGGTCAACACAAAGCCAAGAAAACCCTCCAAGAGCTAAAATAGATGAGTGTGTAATGTCAGAAACACCCTCAATGTCCATAAATAGCATTATGCCTCTCCTTCTTTCATTCATGTTATTAGATAAAAACATAAATATGGTAAAAGAAAAAGTTCTCCATATTTGACTCTCATTTATTTTGTCATCATATATAATTTATAATTTTATTCATCTGACTTAACTTAAGAAGAAGCATTTCATTCTTCACTTCAAAGTTCAAACAAGTCCCAGTCAAGAGTCATCTCACACTCTCCCTTTCTCCTTCACTATCCCTCCTGAGACAGACCCTGAAGAGAGCTTAGAGACAAACCAAAACCTCCATGGCAATGTAGGTGGTGCTGAGAGACCAGACCTAGAACCAGGTGTGTATCTCTCAATCTCTCTTCTATTTTTGGGCTTTTGGGTATTTTTGTTTCAATCCATTTTGGGGTTTAGGAATCAAAATTTGGCTTCTTTCCCATAGATTTTGATGGGTTTTTGATGGCAACAACAGATATGTACAAGAACAAGTTGCAGGAGCTGGCACAGAGGAGCTGCTTCAACCTACCTTGCTATGCTTGCATCAGAGAAGGTCCTGATCATGCTCCTAGGTTCAAAGCCTCTGTGAACTTCAATGGAGAGGTCTTTGAGGGCCCAAGCTACTGCTCCACTCTCAGGCAAGCTGAGCATGCTGCTGCTGAGGTTGCTCTCAATGTCCTCTCCTCCAAAGGACCCTCCATCTCTCTCACTGCCAGAGTCCTGGTAAGTTTCAAATCCCATCTTCTTTGTTTGTCTCAGAATGTTGTCAAGTTCACAACTTTTTGTCATTTCCTTCAACAATGTGAAGAACCCATGTTTTATTTTTATGGTTTTGATGATCTCTAGGATGAGACTGGGGTATACAAGAACCTGCTTCAAGAGACAGCTCACAGAGCTGGGCTGAACCTTCCTGTTTACACCACAGTGAGATCAGGGCCTGGTCATGTTCCAGTCTTCACTTGTACTGTGGAGCTTGCTGGGATGAGCTTCACAGGTGAACCAGCCAAGACAAAGAAGCAAGCTGAGAAGAATGCTGCCATTGCTGCCTGGTCTGCTTTGAAGACAAGTATGTGTATATATAAGCTTCAAAATTTGATCTTTTTCATGTCAAAACTCAGAAGTCAACTCTGATTGTTGTTTTGTTCATCTATGTGCAGTTCCAGAGATGGGTTCAGCTTTGCTCAGACCTGAAGAGCATGAGCAGGTTGTGGTGGCAAGGGTTCTCTCTAACTTGAGGCCTGAAAGGGAGCAGATTCAGAGCCAAGCTAGGAGGAGGATGGTGATGAGAGGTCATAGCTTGGTGGATCAAAAATGGAGGCTTTTGGAAACCCAGAAGCAAAGTAGTAGCTTTGTGTCTCTGATACCTCCACCTCCACCACCAACAGCTTCAAAGATCTTACCTTTACCACCAAATAGGCCAGATCAAAAGGCACTGGAAGAGCATCTCAGAGATGAAGAAGAGTGGCTTGGATTGAAGAAGAAGATGATACCAATTGAAAAAGAATCAAATCCAAGCATCTACAGACCCTTCTCTGATCAAACCCAGATCAGAAACATGCTAATTAGATCTCTAAACCAAAACCCATCTCCAATTTCACCTCCTCCTCCAAGAATGTTCAGATTCAGCAACAACCCACATGCCAAAATTGCCCCAGCAGTTCAAATCAGAACAGTGATTCCAGTTTGTGCAGCTCCACCAAACCCATCTTCAAAACTGAAGGAAGCTTCAACATCAGCAGGAGGAGCAACAGAGGTCTCAGTCTCCAAGTTCAGCAACAAAGCACAGTTACAATCACAGTCTCAGCTCACTAGCTCAGAATTCAACAGCAAGCTACAGTTATGAAGAAGATTTGAAGTGTCACAAAAACCAAAACCCTGATCATAATGCTCATTTGGCCTCATGGGTCTATGGTAATTTTTTGTAAAAGTTGAAAAAAGTGATGGTAGATGGTCATATTTTGAGCTGAAAAGTTGTTGAAATGCTTATACTGAAATTGACAAGTGATGATGGATTAGTTGTTTAGTAGATTTCATAGAAACTTGCTAAGTAAGAACACTATTTTGAGTTTCTCAAGCCATGTGCATAGCTATGTACATTAACTTAACAACCCAGAAACAGAGAAGAGAGAGAGAGGGACATTAATGTGATATGCAGGAGAGAGAGAGAGCAATGAACAGAGACAATTGCAGTGATCAACCCAAGCAATTAATTTACCCTTACAGAAAATATTTAATACCTTTGTCCTCTCTATTTAATGCTCTCTTTCTCTCTTTCCCTCCCACCACCCAACCCTCTTCAATTTATTGCTCCATTTATCAAACTTTTTTGTCAAAAAAGTTTACATCTTTATGCTTGAAAAGCTTTGATTATTGCTATGAACTGCGGAGAAGATTCATGACAAGACAAAGCAAAACCCTTGGATGGTTTTTAACATTACAAAAGTAGCCGTTGTAGGTTGAGAAGGGAAGGGTGTTAAGGTCATTACACTTGGGTGAAGATTTGTTGACTTGTGTTGTGTGCATGCATCAAGGTTTAAGAGGCCTTGAACTGACCCTTTTTGTCCTCAATAGAAAAAGTCAATGATGCACTTAAGATAATAGAGTTACATCATCTTGTGAGAAACCATGTTTCAATATCACTAGTTCATTCAATCATGATAAACAAATTAAGCATATAAACATGGGATGACCACAAAAAGTACCAGCTTTCTTTTTTTCGAAATGACGATTTTATCTTTGAAAATTTATATTTAAAAAATAATAAGTACAATACAAAAATTCTGAATTTTTTTGCTTTTTACTTAATTGACATTTTGAAACAAATTTACAGTGTGCAACAAAAAAGAAAGTTCGGGTATTTTTTTGCAATCATCCAATTGGGTCAAGGGTAAAATTGACATTTTTACAAAAAGAAGAGTTACAACTCACAAAAAGTGAATACCTCAAGATATTTGTTTGCAATTATCCCTTCAAACATGTAACTAACATTTTTTCATACAATAGTTAAATTAAATCTGATTGACCTGTAACGAAATTTCAGTGTAAGATCACAAGTTTCTCCATTGAACTTGAAGTTAAAAATGTCACACCAACAGATCATTTCAAGCATTGGGAAGGAAAGAATGGAAATGAGTTTGTTAGGTGAAGCCAACAACATGGTCTATACTTCCTCATTGGTCGGTCCCAACCAGAGACCATACAATTATCAGAAACAAACAAAGTGCAATGACAACCTTTGATGTTCTATGATGGACACTAAACTTCAATGTCTTATGATGTCATAATCAAGTTTACTATGGATGCAATAAAAGATGAAGTTTCTGTTACTTGAAAAGCTTTAGAAACATTATAAGCAATGTATATATTATATTTAGGAATAATTGCAAAAAAAAGTATTAGGAGGTATTCACTTTTTATAAATTGTAACCCTTAAAAAATGTCCTGAATTCGCCTTTTTATTACTGTTTAGGTAAATTAGTTTCAAAGTGATTTTAAATTTTAAAAATAATAAACAAAAATCAACAACTCCCAAATTTATCCTCTCAATCCCTTTTCTTCCTCTTTGGATGTAAAAATGGGAAGAAAATGGAAAGATTAAAATTTTGGATTTTTTGTTTCTACTTTTGAGCAAATTTATACGAAGTGCAACAAAAAGACAAGTTTACGACAAATTTTGCGATTATAAAAGAAGAAGCTACAAATTGCAAAAAAAATGAATACCTCATGGGATATTTTAGCAATTATCCAAAAAAACCAATTATGGATCCTAGTCAATACCTGAGCTACCTAAAATAGGACTTTCATACAAACACAAAGATGTATCCAGTACAACATTCAGCTTCTTCTGATGACTTTGCCACAAAAAAATGAGGAAACCAAACATTTGCTTAGCAACATAAGGTCATCTTCATATGTTACAACAATAGCTTTGTTTGAACATGTTCCGAGTCATGACATTTCCTCACATCCAGTTTCACCATTTGATTTGATATCATTTACATTATCAGCTATCGAGAAACTCCAAACAGAAGCACAGTTTTCATAACCTACCAAAACATAAGACAAGTGATCATTAATTATGTATAAATAGTTTCAAGTATGTTAACATGAGAGCTTAGGAAAATATAATGTTCTATATTACAATCATATTCAAAGAACTTGGGCTATGAAATCCTCG
Source organism: Erodium moschatum (assembly GCA_036897745.1). Lineage (NCBI taxonomy): Eukaryota > Viridiplantae > Streptophyta > Magnoliopsida > Geraniales > Geraniaceae > Erodium > Erodium moschatum. The sequence continues at coordinate 4,927 of JAYMSV010002543.1, forward strand.
CTCTACTTATGGATTCCACTGCCCATGCATATCCAGTTTATACAGCACTTAATAATAACTGGGATAATCTAACAAAACTACACTCACTTCGTCACCTTTCTAACTTAACTTTACTATCTTAAATTTTCTCACTTTACTCTATTTTGGTAACAAATGACAAGGATAGCCTACATTAATTGTAAACCTTTCCAAAAATACACCAATACTATAGTGAATTTTGCCCTAGTTCCCTACAATACTCCAATACTATCGTCTTTTGTTTGAATACCCTCCATTAAATTTCTTACTTTGTACCGTACAAAGAGGAAGAAAACTAAGGGATATCGGATATGAATATTTGGATTCTTTAGTTTTTTACTTATTATTTTTAAAATCCAAACTGTAAGGGTAAATTTGACAATTTTATACAAATTGCAAAAAAAAGACAAGTCCAGGAGTAATTTTTTGCAATTATCCCTACAATTTAAACAAAACATGCATGGAAATGTAGAATTGAATTTTTCAAGGATACGGGAAATACCACTCAAATGAAAATCCTCAGTGCTTTCATCGGGACCTTCAAATCTTCGGTGTCCAGATGATGATGCAGCCATGGGAAGATATGGATGAAAAGAGAAGCCATTGACAGTGTCTGTTGATTAGAAGATAACCGATTAGAAATAAAAGAAAGTATTTACAACGGTTCATCAACATTACTTCCACAGTTTCAAATATCCATACCGGATGCAGCTTGAAAGCTTGACGTCCACTGCCCAGTTTGAAGATCATAAAAATGAACTAAACCATCCTGGAAAGGAAGATTGCATAAATAAATATGTAAATATAAAATTATAACCAGACTCGACCACAAAATAATAATAAGAGATAACAGCAAAAACTTGCGGTGAACTAAGCGAGTTTTGCAAATACTATCGGTGAACTATTATTTTTTGAAAAAAGACATCCCCCAACTATTTTCCGCCTGCAAATCTGTTATCTTTAACGGAAATTAGTCATGTGACAATCACGTGACTTCAACTTTTTAGAAATGATAATTTGCCCTTTACATTATATGTGTTTTGCCATTTGGAACCCTTATGAATACAATTCGGAAAATAGTTTGAGGATGTTTTTTTGCAAAAAAAATAGTTCACTGTTAGTATTTGCAAAAGGCGCATTCACCACAAGTTTTACCAATTATCCCATTATAATATCATCCATAAACGATACCTGACCACCGGTGCCAAGATGCCGGCCAGAGGGCTCAATATCAAATGATATCCGTTGATTGGTATCTCCGGATGATCTGTATAACCTTGTTTAGGTTGCACAAACAAAGATAAAATAAAATAGCAATTCAGTTGCATATCATTATAAACAAGATGACATTAACAAATCATAAGAACGATAGTTGGACAAGCACTTGAACTTGGGTCCATGTGACCGGGGTTCAAATCCCAGTAACGGTATCTCCGAAGCCTTATTTTCTCCAACTTTGTTGGGCCTCTCTCCAACTTCAATTGGGCCTCTTTGATCTCTCGCCAATTCTCGTTGGGTCAAGTGCCAAAGATAGACCTCCCTTCTACATAAGGGGTGGTCTGAAGCCTTATTTCTCTCCAACTTTGTTGGGTCTCTTTGGGCTCCTATCTCCAACTTCAGTTGGGCCTCTTTGATCTCTCACCATTTCTCGTTGGGTCAAGTGCCGAAAATAGACCTCCCTTGTACATAAGGGGTGGTCCGAAGCCTTATTTCTCTCCAACTTCAGTTGGGCCGCTTTGATCTCTCACCAATTCTCGTAGGGTCAAGTGCCGAAAATAGACCTCCCTTCTACATAAGGGGTTGTTCGAAGCCTTATTTCTCTCCAACTTTGTTGGCCTTCTTTGGGCTTCTATCTCCAACTTCAGTTGGGCCTCTTTGATCTCTCACCAATTCTCGTTGGGTCAAGTGCCAAAAATAGACCTCCCTTCTACAAGGGGTGGTCTCGAGCCCAAATCTTGATACATTCAAATGATCGCTGATTAAAAAAATAACAGGATGTGTATATCTAAATACATTGTCAATGTTAAAAGCATCTGCAAATACTTACTTGTACACGGCTTCAACAGTGTTGCGTATGTCCCAACACATTATGTAAGGGTCCTTCAAGAAAATTGAATGTAAGACATTATCAACAGCATGCAGAGGATGAAATAAATATCCTATCATATAGATCACTTCCTCCCAATTTTGTAAATGACTTGGTTTTTAGAAAAAAAAATATTTATTAAATCATTGACATTTGACACGTGTGCCCGGTTTAGCAAGAGAATAAAAAAGAAAAAACAATAACCAAATAATAATTGTTTCCTAGCAGACTTTGGTTTCTTACTAGATATATAACTTGTACTCCAAAGATTCCAATGTATGTAGCATTGCATTTCTCTTTCGCATCAATGACAGACTTTCCTCTCCAACATTACCGGGTAATTAGGATTGTTACGCATTTAACTAGATAGGTATTAAATTGCAGCCTTTAAGTAACCAATATATATATACATAATTATATTTGGTTTCGTGTATAAATACTTTACCTTCCTGCCTCCCGTGTATAAATAGTTCCCATCTTTTGAGAACTGAACCTGAAAGGAAAAATATGATTTGCCTTCATAAATTAATATCATAATCAGAATTAATTGACTGATAATTAATAGGAATAACTGCGAAAACCTGCAAACTATTCCGTTGAAGATAACGGATTTGCAAACAGAAAATAGTTGGGGGATGCCATTTGCAAAAAAAAAGAAGTTTGCAGATAGTATTTGCAAAACACATAGTTCACTGCAAGTTTTTGCAATCATCCCTAATTAATATGTTAACTTACATGCGTAATACCGCCTTCTTGGCCATGCAAGACATACAAGAGTTCCATATTATCTTCCCTGTAAATTGCGGTGCTGTTGCTATACGAACCTGTAGCCAGCATTCCAGTATGACTTGGACTGAAAGCAATTGCAGATATAATACCTGGAAATGATAAACAAACAGAGTGCTTTCTTTTCATTGTCTTGTAAGGTAATGATACAACTCTTTGCCGGTAGAGAAACTGTGCATATGTTACCTGTTTGGCCTTCTTTATTTCTTTGAAGAGTGGAATATTGTCGAAAATCCCTACCAGGGCGATGTACATCAAATACTCTGATAGTTTTGTTATACCCACCAAAAATCCTTCAAGAATAAATAATTTAAGTTAAAATGTGGTCAAATTATGAGTTATGCTAAACCTAGAATATCCTAGTTCAACATAAGGTTAGGGCATCTGTAGTGGGGGTGAATAGGCAAAAAAATAGTTTTTTGGTAGTTTGTGGCTCTTCTCTCTCCTATGGGGCACAGAAACTATAGCCCCTCTTAATTCGGCCCCAATTCAATTCATCCCCAATTCTCTCTCCTTGACCACTAGCCTAGCGACACGTGGCTATTCACCCCTAATTCGCCCTGGCTGAGGCGATTTCCACTCTGGGAAGGACGATTCTGGGCGAATTGAATAGATTCACCGGGGCTAATCCCCCCGCCCACTGTGGATGCTCTTATAGACGGTACAAAGTTATGAGAACCTAAAGGGAGTACAAAAGACATCATAACCTCCATGATCTATACACAATCTAAAGCAGTAATGCCCTTTTAAATACAACCGGTGAAACCACTCCACAAAGACATTGAACTGTGCAGTCAAAATCAAATGTTAACAAGTCTCTCTTTCATCGAGAAAGAAAGTCAGATACAAGCCTATTTTTTCTGTTAGTGAAGCCTACAATGTATATTCCATGTCAAACCTATCCGTGCAGTTATGCACATGGGTAGCGCTCAATCTGCACAAAACTAGAACAATAGGCTAACAAGGACTAATATATGTTTGGGTAACGAGGCTTTAGATTTTCTACCTAACAAATAATAATATATGGGCACTATTATAAACAGATCAAATAGCGAAAATGGTAAATCATGAAACTCTTAAATAGAAACTTTTCTCACTTAGTTCCAGCGGGATTGAATGCAATGGAAAAGGCAGCAGTAATTTCATCCACAGCATCATATGCTCGGTATGTACAGCGTAGCTGAGATTTAAATTGGATATAATTAGTGAGTGATCAGATATAGACATATAGTAATACGCAAACCAAATATATGTTTGTAACAAGCTGTGAAGACTATCAAAATAGCCACCTTGAATATGCAGAATGTGCATATAAGGCCGAGGGCCCATCATACCTTCATAATGTGATAAAGGAATGGTGTACCTATGAAATGACTCGTCCCTTATCTAAATATCACATGGTTATTAACTGGGTTTTCTTTGGTTTCCACATAGAGATAGAGCCACTCGGTTAAAATGCAAAAAGTGTTTATGCAATAACGATTTATCACCTGGCCTGACGTAGCATCCAAAAGATGGATTGGATGATCACGGGTAGTAGTTGCGAACACGCAAGAAACTGGGTCTAAAACATCCACCAAATCTCAAATTAAACTTCGGTCACAATCAACTTCACCATATATATACATGCATCAGAATGAATGGACGGTCGATAACAATATTTTCACAATAAGAACGTTTTGAGACACACCTGAAGCAGACATGTAGGGGTACCAACAAGAATCATATATAGACTCTCCTTCACCCACAACAAGGCTTGCAGCATAGGAATCTGCAGTTTAAGAGTAATGTCATAAGAAATGTAATGTAAAGAAAGCAGAAAACAATCACAGCATGCAAGAAGGATAAGCTTAGATGCCAAAACAATCAAAATTCCTTATCAATAATAGTATGGTTGATCAAGTCTCTCATTCTCAAGACTGCTGTTGATTAGTGAAGAGAAGTTCATTTTGCACCCATACAATAGACAGAAAGAAATTAAAAACGCACTCAAAAGCTTCAGAGTTAATCTGCTAGCTCATGTACAATACATAAATAAAATTCAAAACGAGCATTGACAAAGTGAGTTAAGTAATTGAGAGTATGCTACGTAGTTCCCAAGTGGTTAAAAATGAGGTGCATATAAGAACAAACTCACCTTCGTCCTCATGAGAAGAAGAGGCATTGAGGTACTCGCTACTTCCATAATCTGGCCTGAAAGAAACAAAAGCATCAAGTGGTGCAAATGCTAAAAACGTACTCTAAATTACTTACCCATAGCAAAACTCGAAAAAAAAAATCACAACTTTCAATGGCCATAGAATTGAAATCTCTGAAACCCACGTCAGAACTTACAGTGCAAATGCTAAAAACATACTCGAAATTACATACCCATGAGCAAAACTCAAAAATAAAACGAAACTTCCAATGCCCGTAGAATTGAAATCTCTGAAACCCACATCAGAACTTACAATGCATATGTTAACAACATACTCTAAATTACTACATCAATGCCCATAGAGCTGAAATCTCTGAAACCCACATCAGAATTTACAGTGCAAATGCTAAAAACATACTCGAAATCACATACCCATAAGCAAAACTCAATGCCCATAGAACTGAAATCTCTGAAAACCACAACAGAACTTACAGTGCAAAGATGCGAAGATTATTGTCCTCGGAGCTGGTAAGGAAGCAAGACCCATCTGGAGACCTAGAACGATCAATTAATCGACAAAGGAGAAGAGAAACATGAGAGTGATTGAGCAATGCGCGATACGATGAAAAGAGGTAAGAACAATTGGAGAAATGGGAGTACCATTTGATGGCCTTGAGGAAGTTGTTAGGGTTAGGAGAGGTCCTGAACTGGTGGCTGAAATGGTAGGTTCTGTAGGGAGGAACATCGAATTGAATTGAAGGGTACGAATACTCTTCGTGCTCGTGTGGTTGAGCGGTCTCGGTGGGCTCGATTGTCTGGTGAAGCTCTTCTTCTCCCATGGCTTCTGCTGTTGTATCTTCTTCTCCCATGGCTTCAGCTGGCGGAGCTTGGCTGCGCTGGTAGGTTTGTTCACAGCCCGCCAAAATGGTGTGGAGGTTTAGACTTGCGATGAAGCCTTCTAATGTAGGAATAGCCTTCTCAGAGCATCCGCAGCGGTCGTCTCAAGCCGTCGTCTCA
>JAYMSV010002544.1:0-10969 GCA_036897745.1 Erodium moschatum
GATGTTGCCGAAATTAATGAAAACTAACGGAAATGGTTACTTTTAGATAATAAACGAAAATGTAAGTATTTTTTTGAAAAAAGAAGTGAGAATAACACATTTACGGTGAAAAAAATAATTCGAAAGCATCTTTTTGGGGTTTCCCCTTTTAGTTTTCATCTAATTTCAAAGTCGTTCAACCCATTTCGCCAGTATGTACAATATTTTATCTCAGTAATTATATCATTCGTAATCCTAATTAATTTATAATTTTTACTATAAAGTTTTGAACTTTTTCATATCATGGATTAAGCCCAGCACAAATTTTTGTTACATTTCTATCATATACAAGTTGGGGAGTATTATTTTGTAGACAAAAGCATAATTGAAAACCAGTTTGATTTTTTTATGGTTTGATTTGTAATTTTTATAGATATCAAACCTTCATTTGATATTTTAATTTTAATTTTGTTCAAAATAAAATTACAAACCATTCTACCTAATGTGTGTGTGAGAGAGAGAGAGTTAAGATTAATTTGAGACTTGAATAACACTATCGAAAACCTCCCGAAGCTCTCATAGCGGCTCTGCTTTCTGATTTCTGTCGACGGTGAATCCTTGACGGCATAGAAGGAGCAGAGTGCAGAGAAGAGCAATCATCAGCCATGGAAGGAGGGAAGAACAAGAAGAAAGCACCAGCAATCTCTCTGCACGAGTTCGTCTCCACCATGTCCCCTTTAATTGACCTGGAAAAGGTTTACTTTTCTCCTTCCTTTCCTAGTGATTGTCTTGCTTTTGGGTTCTCGTCTTCGACATAAAATCTGGGTTATCTATTATAATCTTCATACAAAATTCCTTGCACTGAATTGAAATGCAATACAGATATACACACAATATTAGCATTGCCAATAAGTTGTATTTTTGTAACTTTTTGTCAGTGTTCAATGCATTGTACATTCTTATGGTATGGCCCATCATAGTTGTTTGTGTGAAGCAAGCTGAATTGGTGCTCTAAATTGGCTTTATGTGCTTTAGGAAACGGAGATATCAGCTTCAATAAGCTCTGGTGCTTCCAGGAATATTGAAACTGCTCAGAAGAAGGGTTCTGTTATGATGAACTTGAAGTGTACTGATGCTCAGGTGATTTATTTTTAAGTTTTGATGCTTTCTGCTCAGTTTTAATTCTGGTTTATGTAAAAATGAACTTCAAAAGAAGATGTATTTGCGTAATTCCAATGCGATTCGATCCAGTTGGAGCATTGAATTTTCCCTGTTCATTTATCGTAACTGTGTTGCTTTGATCCTCACAATAGACGGGGCTCATGGGGAAGAGTCTTCTCGAGTTTCAATCCACGAAAGGAGATGTTCTTCCTGCTCACAAGGTATATATAGTCCGTCTTCGGCATTTCTTTTACCTTTTTGTTTAATACATGTCCATTTTTATTTTGTTTGAAGTTCTGAAGTCGATGTCAGGTAGTCCTATTGCCTTATTCGTATTTACCATTGGATTTCAATTTGGCCCCACCAGTGTTTGATTCCCTGCTGTCTGTTACTATCTTACTAAATGATGTACGATTATCACTAGTTGCTTGCCTATGTTTCAAGGAAGATATATTCTTTTGCTGAGGTGTCACACTAGATTACTGTCTTGGTAGACGAATGTTCCGCTGAAGCATTGGAGGCTCAGTTTCATTAAATGACACTGAAGAACAATTGTCAACTAATTTGTTATTGCCCCCTTTGAATTCAACACATGCTCTCCTTTACTGACCAATCATGTTTGTCCCTTTGGTGTTACAGTTTGGTACACATGATGTTGTTGTTCTAAAACCAAACAAAGCTGATCCAGGGTCCCCTGCTCTCGGACAAGGTGTGGTTTACCGCTTAAAGGTAATTCTCACCTTAACACTGCAAGCTCGTAAGTAATTATTGTATATAACAAATAATCCACCAGTCCCTTCTTTGATCATGTTTCTAATTTTCTGTGCGTGTTTAGGACACATCAATCACTGTAGCATTTGATGATATTCCAGAGGAAGGATTGAATAGCTCTCTACGTTTGGAGAAAGTGGCAAACGAGGTAGCCTTTCTTCATGTTGTCCAACTATTGGAAGTCTTTTCTTCCAGGATTTGGTTAGTGCATACTATTTCGCAGTGAACTTGTTAAACTAATCAATTCAGAAACAGATAGCTAAGCTAGGCTGAATTAGGTTTGGTTTCATTGCACTCTTAAAACTCGCGCACTTCGTAGTTGTTATGCATTTGGATTAGATGAATTTTTTTTAAGTATTGTGCATTATACATTTAAGTACTCAAAATTGCTCTGTAAGGTATGCAGCCTTAACAGGGAATGCCACGCACAGTCTGTGTATGTGTAACTCTTTGTTCTAAAATCTGTTTCGTTTTAATACTGTTAAGAAAATAATATATGAATTGTCCATGTAGGTAACATATCGCAGGATGAAGGATGCTTTAATACAACTGAGTAAAGGTGTACAAAGGGGGCCTGCTTCTGAGTTAATTCCCGTGTTATTTGGTGAAACTCCACCAACAGTAGTAAAGAAGGATATCTCGTTCACTCCTTATAACTCCAACCTTGATCACTCTCAGGTGTGTAAGGCTAATATTATACGTTTGCACATGCTGATGTTTTCACCATACAGATAGTTTATGTCGCAGCGAGTTAGCGTAAAAATGAAGAACACAAATTTCAAGATGAAAACTAAAAACTCAAACTACGTAAGTTTGAGAGAAAAAAACTAATTTATTATAATAATGGTTAATGAATAATGAAACAAAAGATCTACTTATGTAGGGCTCATGCCACCAATTAGAATAAGATATTACCTAAATAATTCTAAACTCTTTCCTAATAGCAAACTAACTAAACTACTCCAAACTCTATTCCTAATAGGAAATTACCTAAAAATATACTTCAATAATTAGAGAAGAAAATAAAAAGCTTTAATTGCTAAAGGAAACTAATTCTTAACCCATTAATCCTAAATTTGAAATATATTTAGGCAAATTCTCCAAAAGTTCATTTTGGCCTTTAAACCTTAATTTCATGGCTCTAGAATCTTCGTCTCTGAAGTAGTTTGCTTGGGCATCTTACGGGCCTTAATCCGAACTTGTATGTAGAAGTTATGGTCATTTAGAGCTGGACTGCGCTTTTGAGCTCCTTTATTCACTTTCTTGGACCTATTCTTATTCCTTTTATTCAGTTTGGCCTAGAAACGTCTCAGTTATATGCCCCGCATCAGTTTTCATACTAATTACCATATTAACCTTTTATTTTCAGCACTAAAGTTAAATGATTGACATCTACAGTAAATTACTAGAGTAAAAAGTGTCTAGAAGAACCCTGGCTCAGATTAGGCAAAAGTCTATATTGGCCCCTTGCTTATGTTGATTTCACAAGCTGGTATTGCACCAAGGTTATTTATAAATGTGTGCACACATATACAATATGCATTGGTTTATTTTTTGTCTATCTCCAGGGTTTCTGTCCATGCTTCATTTTTAACATGCTAAAGTCATTCATTTCTTCCTCTCTCTTTATCTCCAAATCAAGAAAGATGCCATTACAAAAGCACTGTCATCCAAGAATGTTTTCCTGCTGCATGGACCTCCTGGAACTGGGAAAACAACAACTGTCATTGAAATTATCTTACAAGAAGTGAAACGTGGCTCAAAGATTCTTGCTTGCGCTGCTTCAAATATTGCCGTGGACAACATTGTTGAGCGACTTGTTCCTCACAGGTAATATTATTTCGATGTAGGCACCTAGAGAATGTTGCATTCTTATATTAAGTATTAACTATAAATTCTGTGAGGAGTATTAGGAAATCTCTTTGTTCACTTACTAGTTTGATCTAAACTACGCAAGCATGCGGTGACTCATTTCTCTTCTCAGAGTGAAGTTGGTGAGATTGGGGCACCCCGCACGTTTATTACCTCAAGTGTTGGACAGTGCATTGGACGCCCAGGTATATATGCGATTTACATTAGGACATAATGACATATTTGCAAATGTTTCTTTCGTGATAGAGGTTACAGGTCTGATATTCTCATGTGTATATCTATGAACTGTGTATCTTTAGTTCTCTGTACATAAAAGCTTACTCTTCAATACTTGCTTCAAGTTATTTCATACCACTATATTGGATGAAACTGATGTTTTTCTTTGCTTCTTTATCCAATGGGCCACTCACAAATTTAGCTATACGTTTTGGATGCATAACACATGATACCTTTTGCCACTGGAAACAGTAGGGAGATAATGCATGCTAGGTGCTAATTATGTTCGCTGTTCATAGAAATTTGCTTCAACCAGGATTTTAGGTTTTGAAGTAAATGGCTACTGTTTCATATGCTGCACTTTTATCATGTAATTATTTGCTCTTAGTCACACTGTTACCCTGACATATGTATAATTTTGCACTTAGGTCCTAAGAGGGGATAACAGTGCTCTTGCAAAGGACATACGAAAGGAAATGAAGGTAAATATTCTAGATAAACTTACACCAATGTTATAGACAGAATTTTATCCATTTTTGCAATTGAATTAGAATTATACTTACCAATGGGACGAGTCATCGTGAACTATCGCTATTTTCTTTCAGTAACAAAATGTCAGTGTTTCCCCACTTTTTGTTTTTTGATTGTCATTAGCTATGGCTTTGCCTATGGTAGAGTGAAATCATTGGTCCGCGATGACTGTTGCATGGCAAACCATCTCTTCCTTTGCCTGCCTTTCATACTTCATTAGTTAGCATAGAGATATGAAGAGATGTATGCTTAAAGGAGTTTGTATGTTGTATCATGTGATTACTGTATTATCGAAGTTATAAGATCTTCTACTATACTCGGTTGTGATTTTATTCTGTCATAGCTTCTAGTTTTGCACTTCTAGTGTATTTCGTAATTATAGCGAACAATCTGGTCATTGAAAGGAAGATGGATTCTCTGAATGCTTCTCTAGCTTAATTTGTAGATTCATCAAGAGTCAAACAATAAACATATTTGAGAAACATTACAATAACTAAAAAAGAAAATGGAACTTACACATGAATATATGCTTTCAAATTGTATTATAATCCTTGGCACTATAACCTATATTCTTCCATGGTTTATTCTTCTAGTTATTCCATTCGTACTAACTTACATTAATAACTTATTTTTTCAATTCATTTCTGTTCTTTCTAATCACATGTTCAGGCATTGAATGGGAAGCTGTTGAAAACCAAAGACAAAAGCAGAAGGAGAGAGATCCAGAAGGAACTAAGAACTCTTTCCAAAGAAGAACGTAAAAGGCAGCAACTAGCTGTGGTAGATGTAATAAAAAATGCTGATGTTGTCTTGGCAACTTTGACTGGCGCATCTTCTCGCAAGCTGGATAATACATCATTTGATTTGGTAATTATTGATGAAGCTGCTCAGGCGCTTGAGATAGCATGCTGGATAGCTCTACTTAAGGTACTAATATAACAAGCAGACATACATGGAATATGCACTGAGATACATATACATGCTACCTTGAAAGCACATATAAACATGCCTCAACTGTTGAACACATAAAGACAAGTGCTGCTATTTCATAACCTTTTCCAAACTACTTTGGACCACACAACCTACCATGGAAATATAAAAGTAAGGCTAGCATACTCCATTTCCCAGACTCCTCCCACAGGTCCATCTCTGATGTACATGAGATTTGGTTCCAGGCCTCTTTTGCAGTGTCTACTTTTACCTTTTAGTGTTATTACCACAAAAGTTGTGATCTTCACAGATATTTGTTATGCAGAAACATTGATTGATCAAGAAAATTTCCTAGTAAATCTGAAATTTGTAATTAGTTTTCTCATTGGAAAGTTAGTACTATTATCTATAGTAAAAAAGCAAGGGAACTACACTTCTATGTGCTTTTTAGAACCAAACTGTATACTCAAATGTTTCAGGGTTCAAGATGCATACTTGTGGGGGATCATCTTCAGCTCCCTCCAACTATTCAAAGTGTCGAAGCTGAGAAAAAAGGGTTAGGAAGAACACTCTTTGAACGGCTGGCTGACTTGTATGGAGGTGAAGTGATGTCTATGCTCACTGTTCAGTATCGCATGCATGAGCTTATTATGGACTGGTCATCTAATGAGCTTTATAACAGTAAGGTATTTGGATACTATATTAATGTTGGTTGTCTATTAATTATTTTATCAATCAAGGGTGTTGAAGAAGAGAACGATACTGTATAGTTATTCGTTATTTATGCTACAGATTAAAGCCCATCCAAGTGTTGCTGGCCATATGCTTTATGATCTTGAAGATGTGAAGAAGTCACCTTCAACAGAGCCAACCCTTCTTCTAATTGACATAGCAGGGTATGCCATATACCAGAAAATTTTATTATGTTCTAACTCAACTAAACATTAATAGAAGTTGTAAGAGCTTTGTTTATGCTAATATATGTGGGGAAAATAGGTATATATTTCAAATGCTTTTCTTTTTGAAAAGTTAATCACCGTGCCTTAATTTTGAGTGCATATGGTTCAGAGTACTTAAACCGTATGTTAGGAAATGTAATTCTGTATTGCTATTTGAATAGTTCACTTTGACATCCAGGTGTGATATGGAAGAAAAGAAGGATGAAGAGGATAGCACAATGAATGAGGGTGAAGCTGAAGTTGCTATGGCTCATGCTAAGAGGCTTGTTAATTGTGGTGTCCGGGCTTCTGATATTGGAATAATTACTCCATACGCTGCACAAGTATGGAAATCTTTGTTTATTTTATTTTGTTGCATAATCAAGTAGTCTTTTGCTATTTATACTGCAACTGGTTCTCTAGGTTGTCTTACTAAGGATACTGAGAAACAATGAAGACAAGCTTAAAGACATGGAAATCTCAACTGTTGATGGCTTCCAAGGCCGGGAGAAGGAAGCTATTATTATTTCAATGGTTCGATCAAACTCCAAGAAAGAGGTATTTCTTTTTAGATATTAAAATTTTCAATTAGCATTGAGTTTATAGTATGCAGGAGTTGAACCTTTTGCTTCTTTCCATAAATTTACAGGTGGGTTTTCTCAGTGACCGCAGACGAATGAATGTGGCTGTGACACGATCAAGAAGGCAATGCTGTATTGTTTGTGACACCGAGACAGTGAGCAGCGATAAGTTTCTGAAGCGGTTGATTGAGTATTTTGAGGAAAATGGTGAATACTTGAGTGCCTCAGAGTATGGTAATGAGTGAAGAAAACCAGGGAGAGAAGGGTATTTGCCATCAGATTTATCTGGATTTTTTGAGGTTCTGAAAGAATAGGTCTATGAAATGATTTCAAGAACTCTTGTTACTTGAAAAAATGTTTTAGTACTCTTTAGAGAAAGGTGGTTGATGGTTGCTGGTCTTTCTTGATGTTCTGAAAAGCATATTGGTTGGAAAACTGGTTTTAATATATGTATCTTAATAATTGTAGTGTATGCTTTTCTCCATAACTGTATGAACCATTTTTTTCTCCAAATTTTACCATATGCTATTTATCAAGGATACCTTTTAGCTTCACGGGAAGTATCATGTGAATTTTCCTGGATGCAGACAGCTAAGCTGATTTTGACTTCAGGAATTGTTTGGTGGATTTCGATAACGAGAAGGGAAAATGTTGGCCAGCAACAAAACAGAGGGAATTGGCAAGATACTAACTGGAACTCTTCATTTGATAATCCATACTTTATCAAAAAATGAAAATACATATGGAATTTCTGGTTTAGTTATCTTTCTATTAGTATTTGCCTGAGAGTTATTGGCAGTGGAGTATTGACAAATCAGCAGATCATGGACCTAAATGGATAAACAGCGGCAGGAAAAACAAGTCTCACAGGTATGACCCTAGCAATTTCCTTATTGCACTAACATTTATTGATATATGATGCCAGTTCTTGCAAACCTTCTTTTACTCACATTCAGTGATTTACTTTCTCCTCTTATTCAATCTTATTCTTAAGGTAGAAGTGAATTTATAGTTCCCACACCAAGAATTTTTGTATTGTTCTTTATTGCATAAAGTAAAAAGCTTCAATGCAAAACCCCTTAATCGATTTTGAAACAAGCAAAAATTATGGAACATGTTTAGAAGATGATCCAGACAAGCTTATGATAGGTTTGCTTCATCGTTGACCAAGAAGAGGGGAAAAAATCTCATTCTCTGATGAATTATGACGATACCCATGCTCGGTTGTAGTACTACAGTAAACTGAACTCCTTTCTTCCTTTTGATATCAGATGAGCCTGTGTCTTTTATGGATTTCTGCTACCTAAAGATAAAGGTGCTGCTAAGTGCTGACACATTGCCATGGAACTGCACCAGATCTAAACATAGTAATAAGTAGTCTATATTTGAGACTCAAGTACAAGCTAATAGAAACTATCTGTAAGGGAAACCGACTCTAACTAATCCAAAATCGGCTGACCCCAAGCTAGAAGTTCCAAATGGTAGGGTAAGTAAGTTCTTCTGGAAGATCATAAACCTGGAAGCTACTGACTTCAGTTCCTTGGTAATCTGCAAATGCATGCATATCAATTAGTGGATCCCAGTTGAAACTGTTTTCTGCATAGCTAGCTAGTTCATTATTTTGTTCTGATGTTTCTGGTATTGTAAAGCTTTCCATGGTATTATCATTAACTTCTGAACAGCTCTCTGCTTTCAGTATGCCCAGCTGCTGAAGGAACTCATTCAGATCAATCTGTGGCTTCTCTTCATGATGTTTCGGTTCCAGCATTGAGATTGCTGCATCACTCTCCTCGACCCCGGGATGTTCTGGTTCGGGCATATCATAGGTCATGATCTGAGTTTCAGATTTAGAATCACAGGATGATGAACTGGAATAGGAGGCTTGTTTGAGAGCGGCCCTTTTCTGGAACTCTTGTAGCCTCTGATGGATGACATGAACACTGGGCTGAGCATTAAGATTGAGCAAATTGCAGGAAGGGAACATGGAAATGAAGTTCTTGGAGGGAATCCATTTGAAGTTGTGGGATTTGTTAGGGGAAGAAGAGTACGAGTGTGAGTTGGAGTTGGGTTGATGATGAGGAAGGTTGAGATAAGCTTCAGGGCCATAGAGTCGTGTTGCAGCCTCATCGTAGGCCAAGGCGGCTTCTTCAGCTGTGGCGAAAGAACCGAGCCAGATCCTGCTTCGCTTCCTTGGCTCCCTGATCTCTGCAACCCATTTGCCCCAAGTTCTCTGACGGACCCCGCGATACTCGCAGGAGGAGTTCTGGGGGCCGCCTTTGCCTCTGGTTGGCCCTTTCTTCCATGGCTTCAGAGGAGATCTTCGGTAATTCTCCATGCCACTTCACTTGTGTAGTTGTGTGTTTAGGGGGTTGGAGTGAAGTAGGGAACTTGGGAGTGAAGAAATATGGTAAAAGGGAGCGGGATATGTATAGGAAGGAGAGTAAATGGTGTCACGCTGCAGCACAAATCAAATAGTGGAGCTCCATGTGACCGTTTATTCAAACAATTAAGTCAGATTTCAAATCCTCATGCTTATGGATCTCATCTCCTTTGTTTTGAAAGGAGAGACATCTTGGATTGATCGTGTACTGAAACTGTGTACGATAAGGTTGAGTATAAATTCCACCTCACTAACATTAGCAATCTTCACGAGCTCTTTTTAGGCATTTCACATGTTTTCTTCTCCGTCTGCTGCTGAGAAGAGATGACCTGATTCTCGGGACTCTCTCTCACCTTTATCCCATGCCGCTCCTCAGCAACTCTTCATTCACTATTTCTAACTCTGATAGTTTATTTTTGTTCCAATTATGCCCCTGCCATTGTCCTAACGACGTCAAGGTTCCTCTTACTTCTCTCTTTCTTTTTTTTCGGAAATAAATAAATTCATCATAACGGTCGAGGAATAAAACTTGAAAATACAAACCGAAAGTCTGCATAGCTCAACACGAGCATGGAAGAAAAGCAAGAAAGCTAGAACCAAGAGATCATGTTGTTTGGTCTTAGGATTCACATAAGCAGCAAAAAGAGAAAGAAAGAAAAAATTAATTCCTAAAACCTGAATTCGGATCCATGTAATTAAATTAATCAATTATAGACGTCTTCAAAAGAATATTTCGTCTATCAATGTCCACATGAACAAGGGGAATCCGAAATGAAGTATGCTAACACTCAAGAACGGAAGAACGAATCTTCTCACTTGTAAATAAGAAATTTTGTCTTTTATTTTTGGTAGAACAAATAAAGTGGCTCTCGAAAATGTGTCACAGCAAAAATAATGTCGTGTATACTGTATATTTTGTAAAACCAATCCTAAAGCATATATGAATTACGTGTAAAGACAAAATAATATATTATTCAAAATACATTTAAGTAAAATCCTTTTCTATTGTTCACCATATCAAAGTGAAAAAAAAGGAGAGAGAATTGTGATCCTATCGAATTCTCTCTCACGCAAAGTCGTGTATCTCTCTCGAGGAAACTCTAACCCTAAACTTTTATAGCGTCTAATCAGTCTGCAACCACCAATGTTCCAGTCACCGCCCCTATCCTTTCGCCGCCTGCACCGTGAATAGGCCCTCCTGCACTGTCAGCACTGGTATGACCGTCCCACCACCCCGCCCTTCTTCCGAGGTCGTCAGCCCTTTTAAGGCTCGGTGTAAACGGAAGCCGAAGGCACCTCAATCTGAACCAGTCTTGTCCCCTTCACCACAGCCTTCATGGCCTTCTCCCCGGGTCTTACTACTACGGTGTCGGTTCACTCCAAACCAAAATGGGACCAACCAGTGAAAACCCTGCGGAGGGAGGCGTGGACGTCGTTACATATCCCCTTCCCGCTCCCTAATGCTGACCGAATTTCGGTGATTCCCTCCCTGCACTCGCTATCTAAGGGCATGCTAACCCGGTGCGGGGTAAAAATGTCGCCCTCATCTGAAACCCTAGCGCCTGATGTCCTGGTATCGCCAAGTTTGATCAGCTCTCCCATGACTAGTC
>JAYMSV010002545.1:0-10969 GCA_036897745.1 Erodium moschatum
TGGCGGTCACCGCGTGGTTGGATGGCGTAATGGTCATGACTTCGAGATTCGATAAGATGGGGCAGAACAGGAGAGCGACGTGGACAGAGGATCTGGGACTGTGACGTCATGCGACAAAACAGAGGAGAGAGGAAAAATCCTAGAGGCCGGTTGAAAAGAGGTATATCTAAAGATTTGTATTTATGAATTGTTTAGTTTAGTATTTATGAATTCGTTTTTTATTCGTTTTTTTGTTGGTTCAATCTGTTTTTTTAACACAATATCGGATATATAAGATATTTAATTGATAAAAAAAGTAAAGATTCCAAACAAAAAACAAAAACTTCAGTTAATTGATTGTTGACCACTATGGGAGAGTCTGTCAGGCTAAACGACAAAAATAACATAATTATAATTAATAGAATGGATGGCTAATTAGTAAACTACAAACTCTAATCGGAGTTTCTCCACCACACTGCTCTTAAGCAGCCACTCTATGAGAAGAGCAATAGAAAAGCCTCGGGTGTATATGACACTTTCTATAAAAATCATTCCTTTATAAGAAAGCTATTTGGATAAGGTTTGTACTCTACTATGTTGCTTCCAGATAAACCAAGACCAAATACAAGACACCTTATATAACCTTAACCCCTACAAATACTTACCATCAACTACACTACCTGAGATATAACAATCGGGCCATAATTAGGACAAAAGCATGGAAGATCACATAAAAATGATGATGTATTATCAGCTTCTACCACCTCTCCGCCTCTTCTTTCCAGTCTTAGTCTTGCTTCCTTTCGCCTGTGATTTCAGTAGTACAGTTTCTAGTGTTTCTGAATCAGAGGAGTCCTCTACATCCTCGTTCTCCTCCTTTGATTGAGATTTTACCTTGCTGCTACCATTAGCACTAGATTTGGCACCACCTTTAGCGTTCTTGACACTGGATTTGTTCTGAGTGTCTTGCTTGGATTTTTTGGTCTTGGGGGTGATCTCAACGTCATTGGCTTTGCTACTCTTGGTCGCATCATCTTCATTGGATTTGTTGGCAGCTTTGCTCCCACTTTTTGGAGTATGAAGCTTAGAATTGGTAGGACTGTCACCATCCAAGCTTTTCAAGAGCTCGCCCTTGGGTTTACTATCAACTCCAGACTTGCGACCAGGTTTCAGAGCAGAACCTTTCGCTTTGCTAGACAAAGCCCCTCCACTCCTAGATATCAGATTTCTACGTTTAAAATGCAAAGCCTGAAAAAAATCTGAAGGCCAATTGCTGAAGGGCTCACTCACCTTTTGGATGATGAACTTCCTCGCTTTGCTGATAGGTCCGAATTTGCTTTCACTATCTTCTTCAGGGGCCTGAATGCATACAAACAAACAAATGAGAAAGAAGCACAAAATGTGGAAGAATATACACAAACGAGTCAGGTGTCTAATACCAAACTAAACTAAAATGTCATGTATTGGATAGAAGGGCAAGTAGGGCATCTTTTCTTTTCTCTTTTTTATCAGTGACAAGAAGTACATCAAGAAGTCACTTAATCCAAATTAACAACTTCAACAAAAAGAAAGAGCAAAACATACACATCAGATGAAGTATCATCGGGACTTGATTCACCGGCTCCTTCATCCTGTTAACAAAATGCATCAGTGCATCTCAAAAAGAATGCACACATTAAAAAACCAGCAAAACAAAGAAAAATCGAGTAATTCACCTCATCTGATACAGTGTCACATGCAACACGTTTCCACTTTTGCCTTTTAAGATTTAGTACCTCTTCATCACCATCAATGTATAGAACCTACATGAGAATGACAATGGCAATATGCAGGTAAGAAAATAACCTCTTCAATACAACTTCAAAAATTAAGAACCTTCATTTCGTGTGGTATTCACAGCTTATATCTAACCTTATGCCTCTTTTTAGCAGAATCATAAGAATCCACAATGCCTTCATAAAACCTGCAAAACCAACAAATAAATAAGAGAACGCAGTCAACATCTAAATTGCTTGCTCAAGTGAAGCTTTAAACTACAAAGAATATCAGGAGAGAAATGGCAACAGAGCACTGAGTGCACTGTACAAATCCATATGACTCGGTAGTATGCTGGATTGGAAAAGGGCTATCTTAAGATTGCCAATTAAAAGTAGCATATCTAAATTGAAATATCCAGATAATTTGGGGTTTAGGACGTCACACAGCAAGCATGTAAACCACTGGTAATAGGCCAAAAAGAAAGCAACCATGCAATATTTCAGAAGTGCAATATTAACACTGCAACACTGATAACAGTGAGAACAAAATATGGCAACATATAGACCAGAATGTCAATAACTATATAAAATAAAAAGGCGTGTGTTTGATATAGTGTCCAGTACCACATTATATAAATAAGAAACATCAGTCACGTGCTTACATTTTATCCTTTGGCCACCAAACTTTAATCTTTGCACCAACAAGATCTTCACCATCTTTACTATCGGATTCCTGACATGGAAATCAATTAAGGTAATTATTCCCAAATCACACCAATAAGATAGTAAATAAGACATAATGATAGAACGGAGAAATTTTACTCAACTTATATTACTATTAGAGTATAGGACTGATGAAGTAGTATACGAAAATCAAAGAAGTTTTGAATAACACTTACTTTCTCTACAACTGGAGTGCGCTTCCTCTTGGAATTTATTTGAGGAGTCTCTTCCAGCTGATCTTCATCTTTAGTTGATTTTGTGTTTGACTTCGGTGAAGAAACTACTTCCTGTAAATTAGAACATTTATCATCGCCGGAGGGAGTTCCAACATACAAAGAGTACATCAATGATAGAACTGGAAAAGAAACTTCCCAAAAAACTAAATGCTTACTTTGTCATCTTTATCCGATAATTCTGCCATTTCCTTCTCATTAACAGCTTTGACCACTCCTGGTTTCTCATCATCTTCTGGACGCCTTACAGAAGATCCATTATCACCACTTGTCTCTCCCTGCTTATTCGACTGCTTTGATGCTTTTACATCTGAACCACTCGTGGCAGCACTTTCTTTTTTGGATGAAACTATAGTTGCACTTATATCCACATTAGAAACCCTTGTGGCAGGCTTTTTCCCAGAACGTTTAGCTGGTTTTATTTCGGGATCACTTGTTGTTTCAGATGCCTTGTTGGAAATGACACCAGCAACTGATCTAGTGTCTTTAGTCGTGGTTCCTTTCTTCTTTGGCCTTCCAACCTTTCGTGTGCGACCTTCTTCAGGCTGGACCTCTCTTGGGGCTGGAGAAACAACATTCTCAGACTCACACTGCAGTGCCTTTGTGTCTTTTACAATGTCAGAAGGGGCAGCTTCCCGTGCCTTTGAATGTTTTACAATGTCAGAAGAGGTCGCTGCATGTGCCTTTGTGTCTTTTACATTGTCAGAAGGAGCAGCTGCCTCAACAAAGGGCTCTGTTTCTTTTACAATATCAGAAGAAACAGCTGCCTCAATAGAGGGCTTTCTGTCTCTAATAATATCAGAAGGATCAGCTGCCTCAATAGACGGCTTTGTGTCTTTCACAATGTCAGGAGAAACAGCTGCCTCAATAAAGGGTTCCTCACATGGTGAAGGGGCATCGTACTTGCTATTACTTTTATGAATGTCAAAAAGTTCCTCCACTTTCTCACTTTCAGCATGAGAAACATCAGAAGGTTCTTCTGACTTCGAAGAACTAGGTTTGCTTCCTCTTTTCTTGGTAGCTGGCTGAAGCTTACATTCCTCTTGAGAAGCAAGACCAAACTCCTCTTTTCCCAAAGCATTTGTACTTTTTGATTGGTCAGCATGTTGATCATCTTCTTTCCTGGAGGTTTCCTCTCGATTCTTAGAGTTTGAATCCAGAAATGACTCATCTTCTCCAGTCTGTGTGATGCCATTGCTCACTACTGGCTTTGTGAAGTTCTTAATATCAGGATCAACACGTTCAAGAGATGTCTCCTGTTTTGTTATCTCTTTATCTACCTGAACAAAGTGCAAATAGAATGTAAGAGCTATAAGGTATAGATTCTTCAAGCTATTAAGAAACAAAAAGATTTATAAAAACATTAAAGAACATGATAAAAATAGAAAGACATGCCTGTGCAGCATCGTTCAAAGATGTTTCCAACTTGCTATCCTCAACCTGTGTTACAGGCAAATAGAATGCTTAGAACTACCAAACATAATTCAACAATTTGATAGGAATGAGAACCAATTTTACACATTTTAGGTGGTAAAATTCATACAGAAATAAGTCTAAGATAACACAAAAGTAACCACTGAAAAAAACTTGATCATAATAAATAGATATAGATCTTTAAAAATGTCACATTTAGAGTATTTAAGCAAATACCATCTGCTCTGTAGCGGCATGGTAATCACTCTGCTCAACAGCACTAGATGTCTCTAGTTCACAAATCGAAGCAACTACTTGACTGTAATCTTTTAGAGGAATCCCCAAAGAGTTCACTGCTTGGACCAAATAAGGTTTAACCTTAGAAGCAGAGCTTTCAAGTACTCTCTCACCCAACGTCCGAGCAATCGGCAGTATATCCTGAAAAATAGCAAATAGTCAGCGAATCAACAGAGCCAGATCTACAAATAAGGCAACCCACGCTTCAATGGTAAGAACCTCATTGTCTTTTTTCATGCAAGCTAAGATGGGAGAAAGCAACTCTTGGGAGATGTCTTCACTTTCTTCTAAAACAAGGCTCATAATTTTCTCCATGGATGAAAACACGTTATCTGGGTGATAATCTCTGAATGTATAAAAAATGGAGGCTTTGTGAGATGTAAATATACTGTTCCAAATATCAAAACGAGTCCAAGCAAAATTCTGATTCCTTAAGAAAAAAAAAATAAGCAATAGTACACAGTTTATACATATGTATATTCCTGATAAAACAACAGCAAACCTAGGTAATCTCAACTGGAACCATTATTAAGAAGTCATACCTTATTTCTTTTAAGAAATGCTCAAACATCTCCAGAATCAGGCTATCACATTCAAGATCTAACATAACCACACATGATCTGACTTTTGATACAGTATCAAGAATTGATGCCCTCTTGTTATATGATTGGCTGGACTTGTCAGACAGATTTCCAAAAGATGACACAATCAGCTTGAAAACTTCCTGAACAACAGAAAAAAGAGTCATTAGAAAAATATATAAAATGTGGAAAATAAAAAAATAACAACTTTTTGAGTACCTTCATCTGGTCATCATCATAAGGAGCTTCTGGTGCAGTTATTCTAGTTATCTCACTGATACATGAGGCAACTGCAACTTTCACATCAGCATTGGGATGCTCGAGAAGTTGATCAGCGATCAATGACCTCAATGATGGAGAAAATGCATTTTGCATTGATTTGGTAGGTGACTGTTCCACCCTAGATAAGCAACCCTCAACTTGCTACATTCACCATTGTAGAAGAGAATATAGAAAGGTCACAATAAGAAGGGCCAATCAGGGAAACACAAAAACCCACATACAAATAGGACCATCTGACTAGAAGGTACTATGGAGATAAAACATAATAAAGAGATTGTTGTTCAGAGACTCGTAGTCACACACTATAGAAGTCTTACAACTGAGTTGCCAGTGTTTACGAAAAAAAAAACTTTAATTCTAAATTCTAACAGCTAAGTTGTTCCTACATATAAGCTAGGGAAAAAACAAATCAAATTTACAAAAGTTCCATGATGTTGGCAATTGTTTAGATGCAAGGAGTGAGCATAGGTAGCCACACCACACTACATTGCATCAGAGATCAAAAGATAGAAACAAGGCCATGCCAAATGAAAGAACTATTTTAACCGAAAACTAGTCAGTATTTCAAACTAACTGCCAAAACACCATATAAGCCAAAACTAATGGGGGCATCTCAGAGTAGATGCCCTGTGATAGCAAAGGATATTGAAGATTATTAACTGCAGCAGCAAACTCTTGGGCTTACTTCTTCTGGGGTCAGCAGCCTGCAATGCTCCGTTATTTGTTTTTCTTTATAAGAACACCAAGATAAATCAAGTTCAACTTAAAAGTTATCACTTGATTAGTCATGGCAGGAGCTATAAACTAAGTACAAAGTTAAATTTTCCTAAATGCTGGGGTTCCTGGGTATATGCTTTATATTTTGTAAGTAAGTCCAACATAACTTGGGTATAAAGTTACCAGTTTTGCATAAAGATAAGTACTACGAGATTCCTAGAAACAACCAATCATTTTCTGAGGCCAAATACTACTGCAATATCTACACATTTTACAAGCAGATCTCTAGATTAGGAAACAAAATATTTCACGTGTAGCTTCAAAAAGGCACGCATTAAACCCCCTGCTCGAGTAATTTACCTCTGCATTAATTGGAGCCACAACTCACATTAAAAAGAAACCCAATAACGCTAAGGCACAAAGGAATGGAAAAAAATTCTTCATCGCATTCAAGTTCATATAGGATACAACAACAATGTAAAAAACTAATATGCAAATAGACATTAACGCATTGGATGAAATTAGGAATAGAGGTTTGATGAAAAGCAATAAACCTCATGCATGCCCTTGTATTTATCAACATACCTATTTTATAGAAAAAAAATTACTTCCTATTCCATTATTTTCTCTCCAACAGTTTCGTACTTCGACTATCTATTATGTTTTACAATTTCCTTTTTCAATGGCGCAAACATTATGAACTGTCTTAGAAATGATGTCGCTGATAGCAATTATCTAAGTAACTCAGCTGGTCAAGTGTCCAACTTACCTTAAATTTCCATTTGGGTTTCTGTAAGCAAGCAGCATAGAGGTTAACCCTTTTTATCTCATTTCCAATACCTCTTAGCTAAACCCAAAACTGATATAAGGACATTGCTTAATAAGTGGAAAGGGGTGCATATTACATACTTCTATAAACCAAAGCTTTCTAGATGTCAGGACGCACAGTGCTGTAAAATTATAATTCATCAAATTAAGAAGAAAAATTACGGAAAAACAACTCCATATTACCTAGTTCGAAGGCCACTCATTTTCAGGTATGAATATGAGTATGCGTATCCACATGCATGTGTATATACAATCACATAAACATAAATGCAAATAGGACTGCAACTAGCTTGCTTCCCCCGAACTGAAGGAGCAGCCCAAATCAAACACAAAAGACCACTAAACACAATCAAACAAAAAAAGACACAAAACAAAGAATGCCCATTTCACAAAATCACCAAATAAACTCAATAAAAATGTTTTCATTTAAAAAAAAAGCGGAAAAAGTTGCAAGCAAGGGAGGGAAAGGGGAATGTTTTGTTGAATTAGTAAAATCTGAAAATCGTAGTACGTACGTCGAGAAGCGAGAGGAGCTGGTCGTCGGAAGACGGGGGGTGGAGGAGCCTTTTTCCGGCATCCAGGAGCTGTTCCTCGAGCTCTTTATCCGAAGGCGAAGACATCGTAGAGTGGAGATCTAGTCAAGCTCGATTTCACAACATTGGAACCCTAGAACAGACCATGAAGCGGAATGGGGGATTTTCCGGAGAGAAGATTAGGGTTTTCGGTGTCGGAAACGGAATCGGAGAAATGGAAAGCAGGAGTTTTTCTTGTCGGATTGTAAGTTTACGAGAAAGAAAATAATAATCTGAAACTGTTTTAACCTGAATTATGCACAGAAAAATATATGTGAATTAAATAATTAATATATACGATGAAGATATTATTATTATTATTATTATTTATGGAAGATATACGATGTCCTTTTGTTGTGGAATTTACTGTGGGGTCCACTGGCAGTTTAGAAAGCCTATTACAAAATTAATTAAGAAAGAAAATAATGATAATAACTTTAATCCATTTATGACGGAGGTTGAATATTTGATGCATGCATTTAATGGAAGCGAGCAGTTAACTTCGATTATTACACACTGAAGGTATTCAATACACACTGAAATTATCGATAGGCATCTTATTGTTTTACCAAGGTACTTTTAGTTTCCTCACTGTCAAATGTTTTAGTTTAAGGTTTACTGTTCACTATTTAGTGAATTGTGAGTCGCGAATCGCTGACGATCAATTAGAAGACGTCATTTGGCAAACAGTGGTCAAATATTAATTCAGTTGTTAATGAATATGATCCCAACTTTGTAAAGATGGTGTCCATAACTTATAAATTTATAATCATTAGGTTGATATTATTCTAAAATAATTATTTAATGTCTTTGATCATAAAAAAAACATTGATTTACACTTCGAATCGAGAAAACGAACAAAAACCCAACATCCAGTCAGTATACAAGAATCCCTAGTTAACCCCTACCATGAATCCCACGCTGTGGAAGGATTCCTCAAAAAGGGTTCACATATGAACCCCAACATTATACATTCTCTTAGAGATTATTCCATTAGTCATGTGATTTACGTGACTGTTAATAAAAAATTGAAGAAATAATTTTATATTGATACTTTACAACGTTCGGATTTTCAAATCACCACTCTAGTCCATAAATTGTTCTCCTCGTTTTCCTAACATTTCAAAATTTTCAAGTTATTTTTTTCGTCCAATTTTGGGTATGAACAGCAGGTAGTGATTTGAATATTTTAGATAGAGAAGAGTAACTTGAAAGTTTTGAAACATTAGGATAGCGATAATAAAATACAAGCTAGGGTACTGATTTGAAAATCAAAATGTTTTAGGATAGCAAGTTGAAATTATCCCAAAAATGAATTTAACATTTTATCATTACTCATTTGATCTACTTTCTTTAATTTCCCATTTCACTCTTAATTTTACCCTACTATTTATAACAAGAACATCACTCCAGCACCGTAACATGTGATCGAATTTGCAACTTCCCAAAATTTTCACTGGTTCCCTAGATCGTTCATTTGATTGTGATGGTGGCGGAGCAGACGAGGTCTTGCTTCTTCTCCTCCGAGAGCTCTTTCCTTCGTCAGTCGTTGTTCCGAGTTCTTGGACGACGTGAAGAGCTTGACGGGGGGTTCCCGTCAGAAATAGAGGCGTTGTCGGGGAAATCAGTGCAGACGGAGGGGTTGAGGGCGACGGAGGAAGTCTTGGGTCGTCGCCATAAGAGATATGTCTTGAGTAGTTCACATCTGGAAGGTGAAGGTCTCTTCGTGGAGGAAGAAGACTCATCATGTAGTAGATGGCGGCTGAGGATCTATCTTGTTGCTCAGCCCCAAGTTCACCTCGTGCCGACATCTCCAAGTAAGATGTAAAAGGGTTCCAGCCGTCTTCACCCCATGTTCATTGTGGCATATTTTTAGCTTCTTTCCGTGGAGAAATAAGAACTACGGAGTTCATAAATCATGGTGAAAACTTTCAAGCAAACGTGTAACACAAAAGCATGAAGTAGAGAAGGGAAGACTTCATCGCTTATCAAAAAAAAAAGGAAGATTTGAATATTTTTTCAACTGACATGCATGAGAAAGAGAGTTGTAGATAAGTTTGGGACGGTTAATAAAGTTCTTAGAATAACAAAATTTAAAGACGTGAGCATCATGGTGACTAAGATGGCGATGTCAAGTAGTATAAGTGACAGCAATAGAGATAAATAAAGAATGAGATGAATGGATGGTAAGGGCGGTAAGGTAAAGGCCTTCGGTACTATCACATCGAAGAATATGGGTCTTTGTATATAGGTCCTTTCCGACAAAACCATAACGATCAAAATCAATGAAGAATACGACTTGTTAGCAAATTTACAAACAAAGACAAGATTTTTAATAATATAAGGACCAACTAAAAGATTATGGAGAGATAATAAGTGGTTGTGACGACGGGGATTTGCACACACTCGGATTTGCCTTTTAAGATCGGAAAATTATATTCGGGGAAATGATAATAAAATGGTCTAAATGTGCACATCCTTAGGGACTAGGTTCTGCGTTAGGTCTAAGGGAAATCCATGTTAGGGCTGTCACCACGTAGTCTAGCTATGCACTTGTCAGTGTTGGTGTAGGTATGTGTATGTGTTGGTAAGGGGGATTTTGGGGGTGTACTATATTGTCTCTATATACACGCTACCACTTAGGATATAAGGATACAAAGAACATACAAAGAGTAGGTCACTACGCTCCTATGACGGTCTAGCCAAGTGATCAAGCCACCTAGGATCCGGACTGACTACCCGAGGTATTCCTAATTGTAGTTATGGTAACTACGAATAGTCGAATAGTCCCTAACTAATGAATGGTATGCCACTCCGGGTATCATAAGAACGGAGACCAATCATCGGAGAGTAATGAACATAATGTAGTTCTCTTAACCCTAGGATCAATCATCGAACGAGAAAGCGTTACAGTGATTGTTTAGTTTAGGCCGGGAACAAAATCCAATCGAGAGCTAAATAATCATTAGGAACGTCTCTCGACCACATTAAGTCTGACCTAATACCAGGGATGTCATAGGCAAAGCCTTTTCCCTGTCTCTTAACTTCCCCCGGTCTATGGATGAGCCGGAGACAACCAAACACTATTAATCACATACTTCCCTACTTGCTTATCGTAAATCAAGGAGATGTAATATGTTATCATGAAGTTAACGTATTCAAGTTCCCAATATATGGCTTATATGGTAGTCAATCCACATGGTGCTCGAGAGATCGTAAACCCCTAACGAACACTTTTCCATTAAATCACCCAATGACAAGCACAAGTATACATCTAGCTATTTTCGATCTCTCAATATGAAGTCAACATACACAAGTATGAAAAATTATACAGAGAGTCAAGGGAGCGATATGGTATCAACATATTGTGTAGATGAATTAGCAAATCCCATCAATTGGCACCACACCAACAACGAGAGATACCCTAAATAACATTAACCAATGTAGAAATGAGAAATATTCTCATTCAACTTGATTTCATTATACACAAGTGACAACTATATATACATAAAGGTTGAGACCTCCCAACTACCCCATTAATGAAGAGTTCATTAATGGTGGCTTATTAGCTTCTCAATACTAATTAC
>JAYMSV010002546.1:0-10968 GCA_036897745.1 Erodium moschatum
AGGACCAACTCAACTAAAAGCTCAAGCTGATAGTTGAAGGCCCCATTATATGTATATTCTAACATCCATTGTAAATTTTCGCAATATTACTGTTGATAGACAAAAGCTTCATGTAGGTATGGGTCAGATTTTGCAGCAGACGGCGCGCGGAAATATTTAAAAAAAGTGAAGAATGCTCAGGAAGCCCATGAAGCTATTAGACCCACTGATATAAGGAGGTTACCATGTAAAAAAGATAACTTTACCGGCTACATAGTGCATTATACGAATATATTTTGTAGTTAAACCTTATGCCATTTTTACTAATAAAACTTTTGTGCCATCTTTTAGCAATGCTAACAGGAATACTTGATGAAGATTCTCTGAGATTGTACACTCTTATTTGGGCTCGTACTTTGGCATGCCAAATGGAATCAGCTATCTTTGATCAGGTTTGTAAAAGTTCTATAAGTTTGTAGCTATTTTCAGACTTCTTATTCTGTGTGTTTGAAACTAACTAATGTCCACCGAAAAAGTCTTACAAATGGAAATTGATGAGCTTTATCATGTCATATATGCATTGTGTGACAACCATTTTGACCAAGTCAGATACAACTTGATGTTGGGAGTACTGATGATTCCATTACCTTCCGATCCAGTTGCTCAAAACTAGGATTTCCTGGGTACCAGGCAGTTTATAAGGTACGGGCCCGTTTGTGATATTAAATTTTGATTTTGGCTTTGGTAAATGCCATTTGTGAGCTGGATTAATTATTACTAAGAGCCTCTATGTTGAGTATGACTAATGATGCTTTTTCATTATTTATGCACTCAGTCATCATGTTTATCACCCAGTTTCATTTTTATTTCCTTATGTATTAGTCTATTACATGTACTTTGCCATGATTCTGTTGTTGTATTGGTTCATGGGTTTCAAATAGATGTGTCCTCAATTATTTATATGTAGATATGGTGAGCATCATTAAGAAGGGGAGATACAAGGGAACAGAATATTATTTATAGAAAGCACATCCTCAAATCCATGCTATACCTGTTTAATTTCTATGTTTCCAGGTCTTTGGCTAGACCACTAATCTGCCTTTTTAGCTACCAAGAAAGAAATAATGCCTACTGAGCAAGGTGTCACGTCTCATGAGAATGGCCTTGCATTGCACTGAATTTTGGGATGCTTGTTGATCATATAAACTTCTCCATCCATGCATCTCTTTTAGGTGGAAGGTGGTATTAGTTTTGAATGTGATCCTAAATAAGTCAGGGATAAGAAGCTTCAATCTATTTGTATCCAGATTTTTTTGTTGTCTTTGGCAACATGAAACATCATGACTTGACCAATAAAGGCTTCCAACATACAATATGTTCCTTACACAATTTAGTTAAGGTTTTGAAAGCCGGAACTGAGGCGAAAGCTATTTTCTATTCAATTACAATTTCAGTTATAAGTTATAACATAAGCTATGTTACAGTTTAAGTGTCACAGATTAGTTACTATCTAAAGCATTCCAATTTCAGTTGCAATTTCCTATTCATTAAGCAATACTGCTATCATAGAATTTACTTGGTACTTGGTAGAAAGGAAAGGGATAAGGGTTGAACATAAGCTACGTGCAAAGAATGTTAAGAAAGACATGATAATGCCAAATGAAGCTATCTTTCAGGAATTAAGGTGAACTATTATGTGTAGAGTGCAAGTGAGGCATTATTGCATCAGTATGTATAGAGTATTTTACTGGCCACTGCATAGTGCAAGTGGTAAAGCTTACTTGAGATCGGTGACAAGAGCAAATCGCGAGAAGGAGACAACGAGAAAGCGGATCGGGACGAAGAAAATTCAACATTAGGGTTTTTTTTGTTGTTGACATTTACATGTTTTACTTTTACCCCATATTTCTCATTTTTAAATAGCCAAATTAACTATTAAACATAACCCAACTGAGAAGCCCTAAAAATACTCAAAAATCCCATAAAACATCCAAAAGTTGAGTCGTGAGCCTTAAAGATGAGGGGCACGCCTCATGGGCTATGAGGCACCTCAAACGCCTTTTAAATCCATGAATCTAGGTTCTAAAAAACGTTAGGCGTCGGTCAGACGGCTAAGGCCTTCGAGGATTAATCGAAGACTAGTCGGGGATTAATCGGATTTGTATTTTTCTATTTTATTTAATTTGTTAACAAATATGTTATTATATATGTGACCAAAATATGAATTGTATTTTAAAAAATCGAGTAAAAAACAATAAAATCCACAAATATTTATCCTCTATTATTATTAGTTTTATAGTCAACTTTAGAAATAAAAATTACATATATTTAAGATATATGTTAATATAAATATATAAAATGTTTAATGATAAATATTTATGATAAAAACATAAAAATCGGATGAGTGTTATAAAAATCCCCGTCCAGGCCCTGATTAATCCCCGACTAGTCCCCGATTTTCAGAACACTGACCCAATTTTTCTAAATCCACCTAGAGCTACCCGATTTGTTAAAGTCGGTTCGGTGTTCTGAAAATCTAAGCTTAGGTGCCAATTAATCCCCGCCTAGTGCTGATTTTTAGAACACTGGTATATACCATTTTCTGGTTGGCCATATAGGAAGAGGTCGGATGTAACTTCATGGAGATTTTGTTGCTACTCTCTTTTTTGAATCAAATCTAATCTTATCCAAGTTCAAATGGTTCAGATATTACTGTTTGCTTATTGATTTCTTACATTTGTGAATTTTGTAATGGTTAATATGCATCAATGACTTGCTTCAAGCCCTTTCCTTTTGCCTTTACCACTTTAGAATGAGGTCCCTTGTTTTGTGGTATGTTCTTAGTTTTTTTTTTTAAATTGGCAAAAACTTTATTGATTGAAAGAGGAAAATCTTTTCTCAAGGAGGAAAATGAATCCCTCTGGCCAAAAAGGCATACAAAACTGAGAAGTAAATATAGTCATCTCTATACAAAAGCAACACCAAAAATAAGAAGCATCATAACTCCAAAAGGGGACAAGCATTCTAGGACGAGAGAAGGATTGGGTGATCCGGCTCACGATGGTCTAGGAGGAAAAGTAAGAGCTCTTGAAAAGACCCTAATCCTCCTTTGCTAATTAGGAGAGAGGAAGAGTTTGCCGAAACGCCTATTGTAGGATTGATGACCACAGACCATACGACCAACGACAGTACACCATGTCTTTTTTGATTGCATGTGGTGTAATGAGGAGATGTCAAGCCTAACATTTCAAGATGTGATCATCATACTAAGTATCTTATGGTGCTGCATGGAAATCAGCCTCTGTTTTATTATTCATAGAGTGGATGTGGGAAACCGTGTTGTCATTGTTGCCTATGTAAGAGAATCCCAATGACTTATGGCCAAGCTGATGATTAAAACGGGATGGCTCATGATTGATGAAGGAGTGGTTTTAGACAGGATTATGGCCAAGCTAATGATTAATGTGTTCACATGTATCCTCATGTTGCCTCTATTATTGTACATCTCTTTTTCTTGTTAACTTTGTTTTATAGAGTGTTTGAGTTGGTTAAATTAACATAATACTGTTTGGTGCAACAGTGAGATTTCTTATACCTGTCTCTTCTCTAATTTTTAGGATACGGAAGCAGAAGCCATCAGATATAAAGAGAATGACGATAACGATCGTGTTGAGGCTTTTGATACTCTCAATTCTTTGAAGGTGATGATCTGGCCTATGGTCTAACTTGTATGCATATTTCTTTCTTGTTCCTTTTCATGAGCTTGAACATATATATGGACTGCTCGTATGTTATTCTAGTTTTACGTACTATATTTAGAAGATAATAGATTGTTACTTTTAGTGGATGATAACTTGGACATTGCTGGACTATATTTATACTCGGCTATATTTTTCACTATCGTAAAGGTTATTTTGAAATTGAAAGATCTTAATTTCTTATTGATGTGTAGAATGCAGTTTCACTCACTCTAGTTTTTGTAGCCAGAAGATCCTCTATACGTCAGTGCTGTGGAAGTGAAAGAGCTCAAGACACAACCTCCGTCACGGTACTCTGAATCGTCATTGGTATGCATAAGTTATCCTCTGTATTGTTCTTTATTTTTTTATAGAAAAAATGTTCTTCCATTTAGTGTTTTATTATTTAATCTTGATCTTACTTAGTAGAGGCAGAATGTGATATGGAAATGATAGTGTTTAAAATAGCTAATGTTGCAACAGTTGCAGGTTTATACATCAGACATCATGCCTTTTACAAATTTCCTTACAATTTATAGTATTTTAAATGTGTAATGAATGCTTGTGTTGATAAAATGTCCTTTTACTTTGCATGCAATAAGCAAATTCTGAAATTTCAAATTAATTTCAGATTTTCATTGATGTTTAGGAAAGTTCTATCTCTTGGTAATTTGCTTACATGTATTCCGTGTTCTTGTCTTTATCATCTCTACTTAAATATAATTATATGTATCTGTTTGCATTTCATTTAGTTCTGGTTCTCATTGTGAAGGAATCAATGGCTTCTGTAAAATTTTGATGATATTTTCTCAGTAATTTTATACCACTGCAGAACTCATCTTTGAAAATTTTAATTGTGCAGAACTCAAACCAAATAGTTCCCCAACAAATCTTTTTTCAGCTTAAACCAGTGAAAATATATATTTGCTTTTAAAAAGTTTCAGGATAAACTTTGTGTATCTTTGCTTCACTCCTAATATCATACTTCTTTTTCTTTCAAATTCTTTCTCAAGAAATCTAGTAGTTATGTGAAATGATGTTTTATAGCTTCTTCAAAACCTTTATGACATTTACTCTTTATTCAAGACGATATCTCCAAGTCCAACTCTTAGTTTTGTACGCATACACTCTTAGATTTCTTATGCATCATATAAGATATTTTATGTCATACAAACATATGCTGTAGTGCATTTTCTTGTTGTTTTAACTATTGACTTCAGTCATGTGACGTGAGTTTTAGTTCTTTGATACATGATGAACTTGAATTGTCTATATTCATAACTGAATTTTTAATGGGGGAATTGTTGAAGTGTTCCTTTATGCATTGGGTGCTGACGAAGAACTGGCCAATAAAAAAAATGAAGGGCCTTCTGAATCGTGCACGGTTGAAAACAAAAAAACATTCCGTCAAAATGACAGTATTCCGTTAAGTGACGTAGTATTCTATTTTTTTTATCATGTGTCAGGCAAGTGAAATTGATTTTCATTCAAAAACCTTAAACTACCCTTTGTGCACATCATATGTATCTAGTGTTTTATTAATCTTTGCACTTCTATTAGGTTAAGAAGCTGGAGGAGCTTGGGATTGGGAGACCTTCAACATATGCATCCACATTGAAAGTTCTACAGGCAAGTAATATTGTGGTACAAATGGTGTCTGCTTAATTAAGTAATTATGTGTTTGTAGCGCTGTTTACTTAGTTAAGTAGGTAAGATCTATGCATAAGGTTATAAAAAACGCTAGGCACTGGTCGGGTGAATAGAGTCTCCGGAGATGGATGGGAGAATTAATCGGGTTTGTATTTTTTTATTTTAATTTTTATTAAATAAATTACTATGCATATACAATCAAAATACGAATTGTACTATATAAAAATTGTAAAAAATATACTTAAGATATAAAACAATTATTTTAATATTTATTACATTCTTATACTTAAAAAAGTGCCAATAATATTTAATATTTGTATGCAATCGGGTCGGTGATCTAAATTCCTACTTTGGTGTCACCTAAACCAATTTTTAGAATATTGAATCGCCTAGTTGCTAACAAATCACTTCACTGATTTAGAGTGCCCGATTACATGAAGGCAGGATGACGTTGGAATTGGCAAAATGACCAAATAAATAGAATGTCTAGAATCAAAGTCCAGATTTAAGCGTTGAAAGAACATAATTAGTGAAGATTGGTTGAATTTGAGGAGTACTGTAACAATCTTCATTACAATGACCCCTTTAAAGGTATAGGTTAGTGATGGCACGGGGAGAATAAAAGTAACAAAGGCATTAATGGTATGATTACACATGATTGAACGAGGGACGTTGTGATGGATGGAGTTCAGTTTGACGATACAAATAGGTGATCCCAATGGATGCCAAGGAATTATGTAGCCCACTTGCAAAAGTAAAATACAATTTTCAAGTTATGTACATTTAAGTGTTCCACATTGAAAGCATATGAATTTAGTGACTACCTAATATAATTGAACCGACTTAATAGCTCAAGTTTTTGGGTTGGAGCAAGTTTGAAATAATTTGTTTTGGTAGAAGACTTGACACCTCCCTCTTCATATATTCTTGGTCCACAAGCAAGGCTGTTTTTGTTATCGCTCTGTTTGTAAAGGAGTTTTAAAGTGTCCCACATTTAAGAAAAAAGATTAATTACGGCCTGCTAAACTGAACTATATCTCATATTCTCATAACTACACCCAACTTTAGAATCCGCTTGAGGACTCCCCTAACTGTCATATTTTTTTTCGCAGTTACAATTTTTGTCAAAACCTGTTAGCTTTTTGAGTTCAATGACCAAAATACCCTTCATCAACCTTTAAATTTCAAACATATACCATTGTATTTCCATCTCCTTCATTTTCTCTCTCAATAAAATTTCTGCTGTAATTCTGCCAAGCCTAACTTGGGGTGTTAGAGAAACAGAATGAACAAAACCAGAATCATTATCCAGTGCAATCAAAACTTAAAACTTGATGTAATCAAACCTTGAAATACAATTTACTTTGCTGAAATTTGGTGATGAAAAATCTGAAACTCATTCTAGTACGAAACTGTACTAATATGAAACTAAATCTAATTAGCCAACCTCCTAATATGCCTCTTCTTTCACTTGGGAAACATCGCTATACCAATGATGCTTTTCCAACGCTCTCGCCTGTCCAGGATCTAGACCTAACCTGCTTGAGTTTTAAAGACTTTGAGCTATTTAAAAAGAAGCTGAAGAGGATCGAGCAACGACAAAATTCGAGGGAGACCGACATTGGTGGTTCTCGGTAGATTAAGATTTTTAACCAAGATGGATGAATGTTGGTGCTCACACTGTTTCCGTCGATGCCACATCTAGTTACAGAGATGGTGAGTTTCGGTTCCTCCGAGGGTGAAGATGATTCTCCGGAAGTGCCCAATCCCGAAAGTGAGGCGCTATCCGTCGGTTGAGATCGTATGTCTGTGATTGAAGTAGGACAAGCACAAATAAATCAAGGGTGAGCATATTAGCATCGGGAAGGGACAATTTCGGCAAATTGGCACTGAGATGATCTTAAGTCGTATGTGGCCTGGAAAGTGGAGGTGTCGAGAAGGGGCAGAGAGGCAGCGATGTCTAATCGAACTGGTACAAAGAGAAGGAAGAGGTGTATTAGGCAATTTGTGATTTGGGGAAAGACTTAAGGGTTTTTCGAAAGTCAAGGTGAAGAATGAGAAACAAAATTGTATATTCATAATACAAAATAAAGTGTTAAATGGCATGCATATGTAATTTTGTTCAATGGTGAAGGTTTTAAATTTGTGGACAATTTTGTCATTTCAGAAAAATGAATGGTAAACTAATAGATTTTGTAACAGAATTTCTTATGGTAAAATAAATAAACTTTTGAAAGTCACGAAAGTAATTCAAAAATTGGATGTAGTTATATGAAAATTGGACTAATTTTAGTTTAGTCAGCCGTAATCAAGCCTTAAACGAATGTGGATATAGTGTTCCCTTGGTATACTTTTGGTCCCTCCACCTAATACTGCAAGTTTTTGAGTTGAAGTAAGTTTATCAATGTAAACAGAGATTTTGTTTAAATGATACTTATCTATTGCTTTTACTATGCCTATGGTGAATATTGTCTTTATTTATATAGTTTTATTTTTTGCAGTTTTTCTAACTTTGGTTTATGTGTGATATCAGGATAGAAAATATGTGACAGTAAAAAGCCGTGTATTATATCCGGAATTTCGTGGTCGCATGGTATGTCTTACCGTTTATGATACTTCCTTAGGTTTTGAGTTCTGTGGAGCATGGATTTAACCATCAGATACTGTGTCAATATGTTCTTAAAGGGGTATATACTTGAATATAAGAAGAGCTTTGTTTAATGTTCATTGTTCAAAATTTATCTTTATCTTTTTGACTTGAGAACTAATCGACTCCTAAGATGATGGCCCTATGTTTGATAACTCATAAATTCTATAAAGATTTCTGTGAAGTGTCCGATTCTCACATAGCATTTGTTTATTTACAGTTCCAAATGCCAATTTGTGAAGAGTTGAGAGTGAAACGAGTGTTACTTTTTTTTTTGGTGAAAGGAAGAATATACTATTACAGAATTTGAATTCAAAGTATACTTATTGGAGTTCCTTCATCATTACTTTTGCACTATATTAATCTAAAACTGTATTACTCCTATATACAAAATAAAGATATTCCAGTCAGGCCGAGAACTCTTCAGTGATTTAAAATAGAAAAGATCTAGAAGAGTGGTGGAAGATGTAGAATGTATGCATGGTGGACGGACAACATGGCAAATTATCAGTCTTCCTCATAAAAATTAAAACAGAACTTACCATGTGGAATTTTCACTCCTATATTCATGTTGCCGGAAGATTAACTGGCATTTGATGCAGTCTTCTTTTATTTTACTTTTTCTGGGTGATGTTTCAGGTGTCTGCATTTCTTTCTCACCTTTTTTCTGAGGTATCAGACTACAGTTTTACTGCTGATATGGAGGCTGAGGTGATTTGGTTAACTTATTTGTGTTTATTTCATTTTAGATCTCTTGATTTGGGCATGTAGCTGTATAGTTTCCTCATTTAGAAGTTAATTTTGTGAAATCTTAATAGTTGCTGGCTGTAGTTGGATCTTCCTTTGTAGATTGGTTTCAATTTCCATATAAAATTTAATTCATTTTTTCGTTTGTCAGTTACTGATTTCTCTCACTTTTCTTTCAGCTTGATAATGTTTCTGCTGGCTTAACTGAATGGAAAAGCCTACTTGGTAATTATTGGACACGATTCAGCTCATATTGTGCCCATGCTAGTGATGTCCCCATTCATCAGGTATCATCTGGTTTTCGTTGCACTAAATTCCTTCATACAGTGTCCCTTAAAAGTCTTGTATTGTTTCTCAATTTGCAAACTGCGTGTATGATATTTGTAGGTAGAGAAGATGTTGGAGAAGAAATTTAGTGAAGTGGTATTTTCTTCGCTGGGTAGGGAATGTCCAAGGTATATGAGTATATCCATGCTTAATAAGAAATCATATGTTATGTTTTAAAATGAAGAGATTGGATTGAATGAGAATGGAATTTTAGAATGCAAAGTGAGTTTTAATTTAGCTCATTGATTGGGTTGATTCAAAGTTTAAAATAGCCCAAAACTAAAGGGAAAGTATGTGTGGTGATATAGGTGGAATTACTGAAATGAGCCCTTATGAATTGGATACGGACGCAAAACTGCACATTGAAAAAAAAGCGACCCATGAGCTGCCTTTTGAATGGTACATTGTCTTATGTTAAGTTTCATCAGTTAGAGTGTAAAATGACAAAATTGCACTCATAGCTTAAAAAGTCCAAGACACCCTCATGTCACTTTTCAATTTTCAGAATGAACAAATGTATTTAAAATTTTAATTATTAAATAATTTAAATGATAAAAATATAAGATTTATATTTTAAAATTCTTATATAAATTTTAAAAATAATTTAAAATGAACAAAAAAATAATCTGTTATAAATACTAAACTTACAAAGTCTGAATTATTATTTTAAAAATATTTATAAATCTAAAATATTAATTATTATATCACTTAATATTTTATTTATCATATTTTAATTTATTAAAACACAAAAGAAAATGATTTCTTGCGTTTTGTTTTCCTCTCCGGTGGAGTACATGGCAATCAATTTTCAGTGTGGATTTCCACGCACATCTGGAATCAGCTTCAATTTTACGACAATGATGTTCAATTTTTTGGGGAAATTCCAAATCGAGGAGAAAGCCATGTTTGTCGGATTACAGTTGTGCGTTGAAGAACTGCGACAAAGACGTCCCGTTTCGATCTGCTAATCTATGCAAGTCCCCGACAATGGTTGTCGGCGTGTACATGGACTTACGCTAGGATTAGAGAAAGCAAACAAATGCCGGGCTCTAATATGGAGAAGAAGAGTGCTGTTGCAGTTGCACTCGAGAAGATGCGTGGCAGATTGAGGTAGACGAGATCTTCTTGTTGATGGTTGGTGGCGTCGACAAAGTACCAAAAAGCGGAGGTGTGACGGAGTGCTGGCGTTGAAGGCTGACGTCACCAATGTCTGATGCCAAATTTGTGAAGTTAAAGATTAGTCAGTTTAGGGTAAGCGGTAGTTTAGGTATTTTGAATAAAATAATCCTCACATGCCTAGCAGATGTTAAAAAAGAATATTCCGCCCATTTTAACTTAATATTCATTCATATGCCATCTAGTTTGACGAAATGGAAACGATTTGGACCGTGTACCATTTAGAAGGCAGTTCAGGGGACGTATTTTTTCTTCATTATTCAGTTTTCTGTCCTTGCCCAATTTAGAGAGCACATTTCAGTAATTCCCAGTTATCTTAAAGCACATTTTGGAGTCTTAATTCAATCATGGTGAAATACATATTGACTCTACCTAAAGTACATTTAAATACAAGTTCATTTTCAGTGTGTTACGTAAGTAGATTTGCTGAACATAAAAATTGAATTGTTTAATTAAAATTTGCTTATTGTAAGCATCATTTGTATTGGAATCGGTACCCTGTATAGAGTAACAATGAGGTAAAAATCAATATATATATATAGGATAACAATTAGGTACAAATATGCATATTTCGTATAATATACAAATTATCAATATGTGCCCTTGGATCGTGGAATCAATGGACCAGATTTAAACAAAATCATTAATGATTTTGTCATTAATGCATATCTTTATAATTAGTTTCGTAATCAATCACCCCCCACC
>JAYMSV010002547.1:0-10964 GCA_036897745.1 Erodium moschatum
AGTCCGTCCCCATTAACCGCTCGGTCATCGACCCAGGAAGTCAAAATGCTAGATTTGTTGATAATACACGATCAACTTCCTTTCGCAGTCCCCCACCCCCAGGGGAAGTCGAATCCCCGCTGCCTCCTTGAAAGAGAGATGTCCTGAACCACTAGACGATGGGTATTGAAGATTGAAGATGAAGTTGAAGATTATTATTATTATTATTTTTTATTTTTTTTTTCTTGTGTTCTTTTTGTTGCAAATGTCTTTTAACAGTGGGTACTGAATGTGCTATGTTATATCAAGAACACGAAAAGATGTTACAATAAAATGTGTAGTACATTTTCCATACGGGAATTTATATGCGTTTATTATGTTGGGTGTATCTTTCGAGCTACATTATAGTGAATATAATAGTTTCTAAATGTGTTTGAGTGATCCAAAATAAAAATGTATGAATCAGATTTAGACCTCCACGTCATTTTTCTCGAAAATTTTATTAGAAAAAA
This sequence comes from Erodium moschatum, assembly GCA_036897745.1. NCBI lineage: Eukaryota > Viridiplantae > Streptophyta > Magnoliopsida > Geraniales > Geraniaceae > Erodium > Erodium moschatum. The sequence goes on from JAYMSV010002547.1 coordinate 492, forward strand.
TTAGATCCAAGCTGGATCTAACCAAATGCAACAATTACAAGAGAGTTCTCAGTAGGAGCTGCGGGAACAAACGCGAAACAAAAACAAAAACAAAAAAGAACACGAAATCACCCGTCAGTGACCCACTCTTCACCTTCTGAGTCAAGGTCGGATCATCAAAAGCTTTAGTTGCGTGAGCCAGCTGAGCAACTTGAGTTTGTTGTAAGATCTGCTTCCCAATGTCCATATGATTTACAACTCTCTCCGGACTCCTAGAATGGGTTGGTTTGATATGAGTGGTGTAGTAATCCCCTAAGAACTAAAGTCTTGATTATTATAATTATACAAGACTAATAGTAAATTCACCAATGACTTTACACTTGATTCATACTCTATTTAATTATTCTCTAAGCTAATCTAAGTGAGACAAATCACATTATACAGACTAAATGTTCCAATATGTCATACATAGTTTCCTTAAAAATCAAAATTATCAACTGTAACCACTAGGGACTCCGGAAGCTCTTGAAGGTCTGGACAACAATTGATGTAGATTTCTTCAAGTGGCGACCCTGGCTTTGCCACTGGAATTGCTGCTAACTTATAGCAGTATTCTAGTGTAAGTTTCTTGAGGGAGCTGGGTAGCTCGCCGCCCGTCGGAAAAGATGTTATAGATGGACAGTCATAGAGGGAAATTTCCTCAAGTGGCAATGGCAAATCATCATCTTGCATCAGCATTCCCTCCGTCAGTGTCTGTAGATTCTCACAGTTACTGACGGACAATGATCTGAGGGACGAAGGCAGCTTCTTACCTCTCCCTGGAAAACACATCAGAGTCGGGCACCAACTAATGCATAGGGTTTCAACGTCGTGCACAGTTATATCCTCCGACAGCTTCTTGTTGTCCGAAATTGACAATGTCTTCACCCTCCAACAGACTAACTCATCGTTCTTGGCTTCTTTCACAACGGGAAAATGTTCTAGAGAATAACAGTCTCGTATAAACAATGTATCGAGAAAACACCCGGTATGCATCCGAGGCAACGTCTTCAGGGCCTTACAACCATCCAATTGTAGGAGCTGCAGTGTGGATGGCAAACTTATCCCTCCGCTTGAACAAGACCATTCCACCCATCCCAACAGTTTAATGAAAATGAGTTTCTCTAAGGACGGAAAAGCCTTACCCACAAAGAGAGGATCATCGTATCCATACAGCTCATCTCCCACGCTTGTTACACCGTCTAACTGACACAGAGTCAACACTTTCAACAATGGTAGTCTTCCAAGTGGTGGTAACGAAGTTACGTTTTTGCAACCGTCAATTCTTAGCTGCACCATATTAGGAGCACATAAGGGATCCCCTATCCAGAAAGGAAGTCGTTTACCGCCATAGTAGGATATCTGAAGCTCCAAGAGGCTTTTTGGTGGCTGGAGATGATGTAAGACTTGCTCCTCAGTCTCCTGGTCCCGAGAATCATCAAACTCTTCTCTCCAGATCATGCGCAGCTTCTCAAGGCCATCTTTTCCATTTAAATCGGCATGAATTGCACCTGAAATATCAACCACATTATGAAGCCCTGTGATCAGAAGCTTCCCTCGAAGACTAGAAAAGTTCTTTAAATCACTTATTCCAAGCTCCTCATTCTTCCCAACAACGAACTTGGATAATTTTTGGAGACCCGTCAAGTGTTTCATCCCACTCGGCATTTGTAACAATTCTGGAGTGTCATGAAGATCAAAATACTGCAAGTTCACTAGATTCCCAATCGACAGCGGTAATTCTTTAAGATTCAAACAAAACCTCAATATTAGTGTGAGTAAGTTGAACAAAGAAGTTACCGATTCAGGTAACTTTTCAATGCAAGTACCAGTCATGTTCAAGTATCTTAGATGCTTTAGGTGTCCCATTGAATCTGGTAGCTCCTTGATCTCGTAACCACAAAGACTCAACACTCTCATGCGTGTAAGATTCAGCAACAAGTCAAGCAACACCTTAGAACTTAAGAAACTTATCTCACGACGGGAGAATCTTGCTATGCTCGGACGCTTTTCAATCGGTAGTGCTAGAAACGTTCGCAAGCTATTCATGTCACCAAATGCTTCCAACCTTTTGAAGTTATCCACACCCTTACGAACAAATGAGGAATGGCGAACCTTTATGGTAGCTTGGCTAGTTGCATTATGATCACTCACAAACAAGTATGCGTCTGAAGCAACATGACGGGCCAGGTCATGAATGAGGTCGTGCATAACAAATGTGGAAGAGCTAGTGCTTGATGGTTGAAAAAATGACCTTGATGTCAAATTGTCAAAGTAATCACTTCCCAGTTCCTGCATTTGTTTCTTTTGATTAGATTGTGGCTGTAGAAAGCCCTCTGCCATCCATAATAAGATCAAATCTTGTTTTCTAAATTCATAATCCGTAGGGAACAAAGAGCAATAAGCAAAACACTGCTTTAAATGTGAAGGAAGGTGATGGTAGCTCAACTTCAGGGCCGGAAGAATTCCACTTTCCGGTAGATCCCATATCTCACTTTGCAGAATATCCCGCCATTGCTTTGGCCTCTCCTTATTCCGAAGTATGCCTCCTAGCATCTTCGCGGTTAAAGGCAACCCTTTACAACGCGTTGCAATTTCGAATCCAATATCAGACAAATACTCATGTGCTTCGAAACTTGTTGCTCCAAGTGTATGACGGAGGAATATAGACAAACAAATATCATCAGACAGTTGCTTTAGACGGTAGGGTGAGAAGTTACCAACCAAAGAAGCAACACCTTCGTTCCTAGTGGTGACGATGACCATGCTCCCAGACAACCCCGATGAGAAAGGGGCTTTCAGTGAATCCCAAGCACGACAGTTCTCGTTCCAGACATCATCAAGAATGATCAAGAACTTCTTGTTGGAGAGAGCATCCTTCAATTGAACATGAAGGGAATTTAGATCCGTGCCACTTGGAGTAAGCTTTAGCGACTCGAGGATGGACCTGGTGATTCTTATGATGTCAAACTGGTCAGACACACAAGTCCATGCTTTCACAGGAAAATAATCCTCAACGGTTTTGTCGTTGTACACGAGTTGAGCGAGAGTGGTCTTGCCCAGACCTCCCATACCAATGATAGGAAGCACGCCCACCCCGACCTCATCACGACCTTGGAGCAACAATTGAATAATGGCCTCTTTATCTTTTTCCCTTCCGAAGACAGCTGATTCATCGACAACACAACTGGTGCCCCACTCGTCAGTATTTCCTACCCTCCCAACGGATACTGAAGTAGTGTCGCTGAGACGGAGCAAGTCTTGTTGGGTCACAATCTCTTGGAACCTCTCAGTGATGACTTTGATCTTGGACTCCTTCTTAGCATTGGACACGGCCATGCACGGATTGCAGGCCCGAAAGCACTTACACAGTCTATGTACCTGAAAGAATATGTTGTTTAATCAAGGGAAAACGCTGTTTCCTAGCCCCCGTTGATGATTGTTTTCGCCATCCTAACTGGGGTTTACCTTTCGTGGTACTTCCCAACTGTGACATTTCTATTTTTTGCGAAAATTAACATTTTCTGTTTATTTTGACGATTCCGTTAAAAAAATGCTTCTGTGCACGTGACCAACACGTGTTCAAAAACTAACAGAATCCGTTAAAATAGACGGAAAATGTTAGTTTCCGCAAAAAATGAAAAGGTCACAGTTGAAAAATGTAACAAAAGTCAAGCCGTAGTTAGGATCGCGAAAACAAACCTCAACAAGGACTAGGAATCGATGTTTCCCCTAATATGAGATCAGGGAAAATTTCAAAGTGTAAAACGCTTATGTCCCTCACAAAAGTTCACATGTCGTCACTTTTGTTGTTACAGAATTTATAGGAGGTCAATATACCACGTACGTCCAGTTTCGTTTATTTCAGACAAACCCCCTGATTTTTTTCTGAGCTTTAACTAAAGATATTATTTAAATGTCGGCAATAAAGACACGGTGAAATGACTCCGGTTTTCCCTTCTTTCCATTCCCAGACAGAGGAGAAACAAGCAGCTTTGGCAAGCCAATGAGCTGCTTTGTTCTCTATCCGTTTTACAAAATCGAGTTGGACGACCTCGAGTCTAGAAAATAGGGAAATACAATCATTAACAACTATTCCTAGAGGAGAAGGAGATCTTCTCATTTTATTGATCATATCTAATATGACCTTGCAATCACTTCGGATAACAAACCTTCTGAATAGGTGATGTTTCTCAGAACACGCACGTACCCACCTTCACTTTCGAGTGTTTTTCGACCCAAAAGCGTAAACACGTGGTATATTAATCTTCGGCACGGTATGCGTATAGTAACGAAGATGGCGACGGGTGAATTCATGCGAGAAAAAGTTGTTGATAAGTTCGATTCAAGACATGATTAACACACATAACAATCCAGATGCTTAGTTTGCAAAAATTAAGGTAAGAAATTAGAAACAAACCTGATCCGGCAGCAATTTTCTCCCACCTCTTAGAACCGTGGATTTCAACATACTCGGCCAGTTTTCGATCTTCCTCGGCGGTCCAAGCTCCTCTGTTCATAACCCTGTCCTTGTTATTAATGTTGTTGTTCCTATGAGCCATATATAATACAGAAAGAGCAAGTAGAGACGGTTTTGGGAAGTTTACGAGGTGTGTTGTGTAATGTCTTGGAGGGAACAGACAGAGAGAGCAATTAAATATAAATATTTGTGGGTTTCAGTTTCGATCTCTATCTACCTTTCTCTCCGAGAAGGGGCCATATTTGCCAAATCTTCCTCAGCTACCAGTTTGTTCTATATATGTGTGACTCTTGGGGGTTGATTTGCATAAAAACCTTTAGTTAGTTGTCCGTAGAGCATGTGGAGCCGCCGGCGTTTTGAAATTTGATAAAATTAATTAATAATAAAATAAAACAACTACGGTAAAATCGAACTTGAACTTTTATTAATTAATAGTAAAATAAAATAAATACAATGAAATAATGTTTCTCAGTCGTCGTCTTCAGGTAATACGCTCCAAACCGACCCCATATGTGATCAACAAGGTCCTCTTGGAGTTACCGGTGAGTCAGATCATTTGTGACACTGAATCGAGCGGAAAAATGCGACCGGGCAGTCCTTCCACTCGCAAATCCCAATGCATGCAGTCAAGACTTCCAATCATGTCGGGGAGAACCCTCGGTTGTATCCTGATTCGAGTAATCGGGTCAAGTTCTCTGTTGTTGGTTTACGCTCGTACTCATCCATGAAAACCTCAACAACGGACTTACAATACCGGCGTACACACTCGAGTATTGTACTTACACTAAGACGTAGGGATTCGTCTAATGAATCGATTGAGCACTCATACACTAGCATTCGTTACGCGACAATGCCTTTCTACTGCGTTGATAACCCCATGCGTCATGCATTGTCCAGCTTCTGAACGAAGTAATCGTCATGCTCCGCTACCTTTTCCATCACTCGTTGAAAGAATGGTCGGCATATACGGAATCGACGCCTAAACATATCTGACCCATAGACTGGGTTCTCGAAAAAATCCCGCATCGATCGACTGTAGGTTTCAAGATTACCTCTGTTAATCTGTCGTCGGAAAAATTTCCCGTTTTTGATCCTATTTAATTTGTCACGTTTAAAACAGGTCTGTACATAAATATTTTTTTGGAAAGGTTCCACACTGACATGAACTTTTGTAACCGGACTAGACCTTCTGCTTCTTCGAGAATCTTCTCATACACTTCTTTTTTTGCCTGCCGATATTAGAAAGACCGACGAAAACGACGAAACAAGTAAAGATATTTGATACGTAGCTGATTGGTTTGGTGGTTGGTTTTAACTGTGCAAGCATTGATGAAGATGAGAGGAGCCACGTGTTTACAAACACTCATAGTTATTGTGGGACTTCGTTTGTCCGCATGGAGAGGGCAAGAAAGCTTGTCGTGGTGTAAAAGGAAATAAATTGACGTGAAAGAAAACGTGCGTCAGGAGACGTGGTTACTGGACGTTTAGGGCCTTGAACGTATCCGAATCCAACCCGGTATATACTGTCCCCAATTGAGATCCAAATTCATTACGAACAAAAAAAACAAATGTGTAGAATAAAAAAACGGAGTACTTGGAGATGGATTTTTGGTGTGTAAAAATGATATGATCTTGGGTGTTTATACAGAGTAAAATTTTGAAATATGGGACTGCCGGCACATGCCATGTGGCGCCAGCCATCAATGGGCTAACGACCGACGCTATTACCGAGGCCCAACGGCTCTCTTCGTCAGCGAGGAGCGTGGGCGGAGAGCTCACCGTTCCTGTTCTCCGCCAGTAGCTCCCAGCCTCCTCTCCGTCGGCTCATTCTCCCCGTTGGCAGCTCCCAGCCCATCTTTATGGATGCTCTAATATTAAATTAGTTAGATCAAGTCATTGTTTAGAGTTTCATGCTAATATTTATTAGGTTTTCTGCGATATTAATATTTTCAGTGTTTGCGTATATTATCATAACGTTATGTATTAACATAAGAAAAAAAATAGTGCCCCCCTCACTAAAAAAGCTGGCAACGCCATTATCGTCGCCTACTTTGTTTCTGTCGTTCTCGTGGTTATTCGTTCTCTTTGTGATTTGCGCTTAAATTCTTTTCCTTTCCACATCTCGTCATGCTGGTTCTTAGATTTGGTACTTCATCCCGACTACATCTGAAGTCATGAGCATGTCGTCTCTGTTTAGGTCTTGATCTCCGATGAGCATAGTGTAGCCATTCTCTAGTTTGGTTTTGGTCCTTTTGAAGCTGAGTCGTGGTTTGCGGACTCTCTTTTTTTACGAGACTTTATGCCCCTTTTTGCGTACTTAATTTTGGAACGGTAACTCCAAGTTGAGGTGCGACCAAAGGTGCCACCATAATTTGGGTGTAACAAGCCATTGTACAATAATTGTGAATCCACAATTTTTAAAATGACGAGTCCACAGTTCCAAAATAATCATTTGAATGCCATATCATTAGGTGTTTCCTTTGTTTCTTGGCATATCATCTAAAGGAGGCCTTAGTATTAAACACTTACGGGATTTTAACACAGATAGCACTCCTTGGGAAACAAGGGTGGCGACTCTTGCAACATCCGGAGAGAATTGTTGCTCGAGTGCTTAAAGCAAAGTACTACCCCATTACGGATTTTTTGCGGGCTAATGTACCAAATGGAGCTAGTTGGATTTGGAGAAGCATCATGGAGGCCCGTAGCTTAGTAAAGAATGAAGGCGTATCGGAACGGACCTGAATGTAGGGGATGAGGGATCGGTCAAGGACATTCTTAAGGGCAGCACTAATGAGGGTAATTTGTTGGGAGATTTGACGAAATAGGAATAATGAAGTGTGGAATGGGAAGGAGAGTTCGGGGGAAGCAATTCTCAGGGCTGTTGGACAGTAAGAGGATCGGCGTGTTGGGGCTTTATCAGAGCCGAATTTAGGGGTGTTTAGGGTATCCCACGACATATCATGTTCCGAGAAAGTTATATATAGTTGTAGAGCTTTCAAGTATCTTCCATTTAATATCTTACGTGTCTAAGTCGAAGTTCGTATGAAGAAGTTATGTTCATTTCAAGATTTGATGCGTATATAACCTCATTTTACTTCAAAATACTCGTTTTAAACTCCAAAAGTCTATGTCAGTTTGCAGCAATCTTTGTAGATATCTGAATTTCATTCGATTTGATATCGTACAGACCAAAATCGAAACTCGTATGAAAAAGTTATGTCATTTGAAAAAATGATCAAACTCTAACACTTCATAAACCGACTTTGATTTTTTTTTATTACATTTAATCATTATTGATGGCATACTGTAAAATAAATTTATGGGTCCACCTCTGGGCTTTATCGCCGATGAGCGACGTTTATGATTGTACATGCTCTTATGAAATTGACGTTCTTTTAGTTTTAACAAACGAGTTTACGTTTTTATCATTAATGAAATCTCGATCTAGTTAGGTATATGCTCGGTCGGGCCCAAATCTGCCCTGGTCGGGACTTCATTAGGCAAAGATTCAAACTTGAAGGTTATTTAATGGAAGGGTTAATTACAAATAACCACCCTCTAGTATACGTGATTATGGGATGCCTACTCTCATGTATTTTTTTAACTGATACTTACTTTCATGTATCGTTTATTAACCCAAAGCCCTTTCCGTCCATCTCCATCAGTCTTATTTTTGTTAAATGATGAAAATACCCTCGAAACATAAGCGTATGCATTAGTAATTACCCAATATAAAAATCTGAATTTAAAATGTGTTAAGAATTGTTGAAATTGAAATATATTTTATTTTATTGTATTTAAATCTGAATTTTATTTATTAATTAAGGAATTAAAACATTAATAAAATTGAGGGTAATTTGGGTATTTTCGAAAAATGAACAGTAAATAAACTGATGGAGATGGACGGAATGGGCTCTCGATTAATAACCGGAACATTAAGGTGGGTATCAGTTAAAAAAAATACTTGAAGGTAGGCATTCCAAATCACGTATACTTGAGGGTGATTATTTGTAATTAACCCTTAATGGAACCGATAATATCACTTTTAAGTCATTTTAAAAATTAATTACAAAATTACCTTTTATTTTGTCATCTATGACGTTGGAAAAAAAAAAATTGGTCGTTCACTGCTGAACAAAGAATTTTCAAGCTATTTAAGTTTGTCACGTTTGAAACATATCTGTTCATAAATATGACCGAACATGCTCTCCTCTACTTTCTTTTTGTTCTATTGTGATCTGATTGTATGATCAATACTGCAAATCAGTCACAGGTTCTGTAAAGGTTGTTTCAACCATAGACAAAAAGGGATAAGGTTAAAAATGGAGAGAAGGAAGGGGTTGTTCCTGTTTCTACCAAGGTAGGCTACAATGAAACTGTTCGGATCAAGTTGAAGGCCAAGAAGAAGGTTAAGAAGAAGGAATCTATACCGACGACTCAGGCCTTTGGCTCTGGAGAGTCAGGTCCATCGAGGACCGTCACAGAGAAGTTTAGCCGAGAACATTATGTTGCGGGAGAGAAAGGGTCAATGGAGATCGGTCTTGCGGAGATTCCCCTTTCGGCGTCATCCGTCGGAAAAGAGAAGAGGCAAATCTCTTCGAATTGTCTCGAGCAGGTAACCTCAAAAAACGGAGATCTTTGTGTGTAATCTACCATTTCAGAGCTCTGAAGCCTGGGTGAGAAACTTTTTCGGTGCGTATGAAGTGATCACAAAATGCTATGTTCTCCGCCGTCCGAACAAGGGATGCCGTTTTTGGAGGGATATCAGGGATTGTTTACCTCTAATCAGGATTTGATTTTGATTTCGTCGGTCCCAGAATCTCGGCTAATCAAAACTGCGTTTGTTGCGTCAGGTGAAGAAGATGGTGACAGTTCTGTTCATTCGGGTGTAGGAGGTAAACGGCCGGTGGAGAGGCCCAAATTGTTCCAGCCCATGTTGAGCAGCCAGCTCCATTGCGGAGAAAGGATTGGATCCGCAGTTTTGGATCCGCTGGGCCAAGTGTTGAGCTCAGGCTCTAAAGCCCAGGCGCAGGAGGATCTTGGGGAGAGAATTGATCTTTCTCCTTTGGGGTCGGGTTTGGGTGATGGAACTTAGGGTGACGATTATGTCGAGGCGGCAACGTGTGATCCTGCTGGGGACCAACAGAGTAGTCCGTGGAAAGAGGTTCTCATTAAACCTCGGTTGCCAATCACTGCAAATCAAATCAATATTATAGCGCAACCAAAAAGACGTGACCGTCCAAAAAAGGAACAGTCAAAGGGGATTGCTCCTCCAACTGTTATCTATCAGACAAGAGCTAAAACTTATGTTGATAAAGGAGACAATTCAGGAAGTTTTTTGTTGATATTGCTAAGAAGGATAGCTCGGGTGATTGGAGTTACTGTAAGAAAGTTGGAAAAAAAAGGCTATTAACCTTGTTCCTTTGGTGCTCGAACAGTCTAATTCTTTAGACGTGTAGTGTATTGAAGAGGACGCCGAGGATAGTAGGGACGAGGAATACCCTGACTCAATTACAGGAAAAGCTATAATTCCTATTTCGGCATCTAACCGGTTTATTTGCTTGAACTCGGGTAGTTGGCATGCAAGGAGGGCGGCCGTTTGATGTGGCAGCTTTCTCTTGTTTCTTTATTGCATGATTTTATTTTGCTATCTGTTTTGCTCTTTGTAACTGTAATGGTCTGAGGAAAAGGTCGTTTTTAAAGGATCGTTTTCTTGTTTCGTTCTACTTTCCTATAGAACGCTTGCTTAATAAATCTTAACTTATCGAAAAAGAAAATATATGTTCATAAATATTTTTTATATAGATAACAAATAAAGTTTTAATGAAATAAACTTGAGGACTAGCGGACGATCATGGATGATCTAAAAGGTTTTTGTTCCCTACAATAATTAGCTAATAATTGTGTCCTTGTCACCTAAAATTTTGGGCAGGTAATGGTCGTTAATCGATACCGACATGAACTTTTGTAACCGG
>JAYMSV010002548.1:0-10963 GCA_036897745.1 Erodium moschatum
TTCACATTCCTTCAACCCCAAACCCAGAATCGCCTCCGCCGCCGCAGTATCCGGCAGCTTAACATGTTCCATCTTCCAAAACCCATATCCATCTCCCTCGTTTTAGCTCACCTCTTCACCATTTTTCCCCTTTCTCCTAGTACAGACTACTTGGTTTCGTACGAGAAAAAAGAAGAAGATCGAAGTCATGGGTCGTGGGAAGATCGAGATCAAGAGGATAGAGAACCCAACGAACAGGCAAGTGACCTACTCCAAGAGGAGAAATGGGATTTTTAAGAAGGCTCAGGAGCTCAGTGTTCTCTGTGATGCTAAGGTCTCCATTATCATGTTCTCCAACAGTAACAAGCTTCATGAGTACATCAGCCCTTCCACTAAGTAAGTTTTTTTTTTCTTTTTTTTTTTATAGGATTTTTAAGGATACATCATGAAACCTAAATCTAGGGTTTGTCCTTTTGTTCTGTTTCTTGCTCATTGCTCTTTATCTTAGTACAAAAACCATTTTCGATCAGTACCAGAAAGCCCTCGGAGTGGATCTTTGGAAAACCCACTATGAGGTTAGTTGTTACATGTTTTTATTTATTTATGGTCTGATTTGTATTATGCACATGCTTTTTTTTTTACAAAAAACTATGTGCAGAAAATGCAAGAGAATTTGAGGAGGCTGAAGGAGGTAAACAATAAGCTTAGGAGGCAGATCAAGCAGAGGATTGGGGAGGATTTGGATGATCTCAAGTATGATGAACTGCGAGCTCTTGAGACCAACATGGATTCTGCAATTGGGCTTATTCGTCATAGAAAGGTCTAGTCTTTTAACCCTCACAAGAATATTATTGGAGTAATATATTAGGTTTTCAAACTTAGAGCAAAGGCCAAGAGCAGAAATTAGGGTTTGTTGAATATTTATAAAATTTCAGGGTGCAAAACTGATATTCACATGCTTTGGACTCTTATTTTGTATATAATGGCCTTGATTCTTTTGTTTTCATTATCATGAAGTTATTGTAGCCCTAGCTTATAATATATGGTAACTGGATGTCTGGATAATAAGCTTTCATGATCTCTTGGGTGTGCTTGGAAATCCTCACATAAAGCTGCAACTAATTACTGATGACCAGCTGGTCATAGATACTAGCTACAAGAATTAATTAAAGATTTATATTATAATTTCTTTAGATTTTCCTTTTAAGTAACTAGCTAATGTAATAACTTTTGATCTGGGGTCGTAATGGGGTTGCTCATAGTCTAGTTCAGTTAGTTTTTTGTAGTTCGGTGATCAAGAATGAGATTCTGTTGTTCCCCACTCTATTGTTGATACTGTATAAGGCTTGATATTTCTATCTAATATATTAGTTTTTTTTTCGGAAAATAAAAAAAAGTTGGCCAATGTTATGTAGTGGGGGCTTTTTAAAACAATATATATATAGGAGATTTTGAGATTGTACATAATATGGAGGGCTTACAATTGCTCTTCATGGACTGCTTACAGAACCATGTGATCAAAACTCAGACTGATACCTACAAGAAAAAGGTTTGTGCCTCTTTGTGGTTTTTATATAATTATTTGTTCCAATGCAAGCTGTAATGGAATTATAAATAATTTGTTCTCAGGTAAGGAACTTGGAGGAAAGGCATGGGAATCTCCTGCTTGAATGGGTAAGAGTGTTGATTTTATCGTTTTCAGTTGTGGTCAACAATGGGTTATTGGAAGTGGAAAATTATTTAGTTATGAAAAATATTTATTATCAGGAAGTGAAGAATGAAGAATCGCAGTATGGATTTGCGGATGAAGAAGCATACCAATCTGCAGTAGCTACAGAGAACGGGGGTGCATCGAATCTGTACGCTTTTCGCATGCAGCAGAATCAGCATGATCTTCACCATGGAGGGGGGTTCGGATTGCATGATCTTCGCCTTGCTTGATGACAACCAGATGCCTAATATCACAGTATGATTTAGCATCTACTTATGTTGCTGTGATGTTTTTGCTCACAACTCTGGCTTGAAAATGCTACAATGTTTAAGGTTGTGGGTGTCCTGATGTGTATGGTATTAATACCTGGTATAACTCTGGCTTATTCTTAAGGTTGTGGGTGCTTAGTTTGTTTTCAGGCTTATTTATTTTACTCCCTTTGTTTAAAATAAGTGCTCTCTTTTCATTTAAATTACTGTCATTTTTTCTTTCTGATAACTTGTGTCTGAAGTATCACTAATATTGTCTCTTAATTGAATTCGACTCTATTTTTTATGTGTATGGGTATGCAAATTAAGGAAGGCCTTTGTCAATTATCTTTAAACTTATAAAGTTGGGAAATTAAGTGGACAGTTAGGTTATCTCCATTAACTAATCTTTTTACAGGAGATGGTGAAAATTTAAAACAATGCACTTACTGTTTTTATTTTCTCACTCCTAGCATGTAACACTCTACAATCTTCTCACATTTTCTTTCCGGTTATTTCATATTATTTATCTTCTTTGATCTCTTTCTTTATAATATCATATTTTTTTAACCCCAATGGTTAAAACTCAATCTTTCATATGAATTCGACCCTTAGATAATGCGTGAAATTATTACATTGTTGGTGTATATATATTTTTTGAAACGAGTGGGGGTAGTATATATATTACTGTATTAAACCAATACATTGTAGGGTTATAAATCCTGGTCTACAGAAAGTGTCCCGGTTGACCGTAATCCACCAAGCTCGCATGGAACCGTAGAAGATGTCTACTTTGAATCGTAGACAAAACTGAGAAACCCCCTTCACTAACACTGGAAAAATGACTATATATGTCCCTACTATTTTGACAATGAACTGCATTGTACGAATTTAAATTTATTGACAAGTTAAGTAAGACATTATTTATATTTTAGTGGCTACACGTGAAATTATGTCAGTTAGTTATAGTGCATATATGAGAGAGAAAAAATCAAAACATAACTTCTAATTTTTATCTCCTCTAGAAATTAGTACAACTATTTTAAATATTAGGAGTTAGAATAATATAGTGATATTTTAATTGAGAATTGAATTATATTTTTGGAAGAAGACAAAGAAATATATATTCTATTATCAGTTTAACAAATTGTCGAAATAATCTATTTATAGTAGCAAATGTAGGATGTGGAGTGTGGAACCAAAATCATGTGTCCGAGCGGCCGAGCCTTATCCAGGCCCAAGTGGCCTTTAACTTCAGCGAATAAAATCCGAATATTAAAAAGAAGAAGCAAACGCAACGACACCGTTTCCGTCGGGATTAAATATGTCTTATTTATAAAAGAATGGAATAATTAGCGGTCAATTGTTCCTTAATTATATTATTAGTGAAATATAAGGTAATTAATGGCTTGGCCAAAAAGAAACGGGCTAATAGCATCTAGCCAGCTTCACACACACACATGACACACCCAAACCAAACCAAACCAGAAGACCCACTGACCCAGCAACAAAAAAATCCTAACGGAATGCTTTACCCGCGTTTTTGAAAAGCTACCACCACTCGAATCTCTCTCACTCGCTCGATCCACTCGACTCGCTCCTCTCCTCTCCTCCCAGCTGCGACTCGACTCACTCCCATGGAGGAGATCCACTCTTCTCCGCCTCAATTTTGCGGATAATTTCTTCGCCTTCCTCATGTTCCCGAGCTTCGATTCCTCTAGAATGGCCGCAATTGCGTCCATCCCTCCCTGGATTCCGGAGGACGATCTCCTCCTGAAGAACGCCATTGAGGTAATTTCTCCTGATTCGCTCCCCTTCTCCTCCTAATTTCGATTGTTTCACCGTTCGAAACCCTAGGCGTCCAGCTCCGTTAGCTGCCTTGAATCGATGATTATTTGGAATTTTAGCGGTTCTGCTTGTTTCTGCTGAGGATCGTGCTCGCGCTTGGATTTCCTTTTGCTTTTTAATTGATCGGTTCTTTTCTTCCTGTTTTTGAATTATTTGGTGAATTGTTGCTAGAGATCCTTGTCAGCTATAGATGCTGTGTGATTATCTCATCTGTTCGCTTTCACTTTAATTTGATGCTTTTCTCTTTTGGTTCCTTTTAATTTTGTAGATGTGCAAGTGTAACTTACGATCTAGTTTCTTATCATCTCTGTGGTGTGATCCTGGTTAGATTATGAGCTTTCATTGTCCTTTTCCTTGCCAGTTAATTATTTACAGTTATCAGATCTGGGTGTGTGTGTAGAGAGTGTAATTACTATATCTGGTGTTTGGAAACTGTTGATCTTGGTACCGCTTGTGGCATATACTGTACTTTCATGCTACTAAGCTGGTTTATATCTGGTGACGAGCGTTCATTCTCCTCTTTGCAGGCAGGTGCTTCTTTGGAAGCACTTGCAAAAGGCGCAGTACAGTTCTCGCGGAAGTATTCTGTTCAAGAACTGAGGGATCGGTGGCATTCTCTACTTTATGATCCAAAGATTGCAGCCAAAGCTTCTGCTCGCATGATTGAGGTTGAACTTTCTTCTAATAACACTGCTTCATCAAAGTTAAACAGAAATGGGAACCCTAAGGAAACTGCGGAACTTCCTGCGAAAAGAAAAGCTCAAAGCATCCGCAAAAAATACTATGCCATGAGGAAGAGATTTCGCAGCCAGCCCGCTGATTTAACTTTTTGGGGGGAGCAAAATGGTGATGGTTGCATCATTGATCAAGGTGTTTGTGAAAATGGCAATGGGCTTCCAGTGGGGAATCATATAAATGGGAATTTTGTGATAAATCAGTTTGGGTTCCAGGAATCAGGAAGAAATAGTTCACATCATATCTATCCACATGTAGGAAGGGATATTGATGCCACCAATGCCATTGGCAATGCTATCAATAGGTCCCATTCCATAGAGCCTAATTCCATTGTAGACGGGAATCCAAATAAAGTTGTAATGGAAGGTGGTGAAAATGGGCTCGCCGAACAGGTTGGGCCATTGCCATTTGTAATTTCGGTAAAAGATAAAGGTGCTCATTCTCTTGAGCATAATGATATTACAGACAGGGATACTTCAGTTGACCTTAGGGATCATACCAATGTTGATGAAATGGAGCTGTCTCATGAACCGCGAGATAGTAATGAATCATTTCACTTAATGGGAGCTTCATCACCACAGCCTGGGATGCCTCTCTGGAAAACGATTGAGGATGTTGCGGCACCTGCAATGCCAATCAATGTCGGTCTTGGAGATACTAATCATGGTGTGGAGCAATCGCTTGTACAACATGATGATGGGGACGGTAAGATAATAAATTCATCTGCATACCATTCAGAACTAATGTTAAATAGTAGATATACATGTGATGGAATTAATTCTTCAACTTATTTCTTAGAAAGTGATTTTGATCTCCCAGATTCTCGTATGGAATACACGCATGAAGGGGGGCTTTCATTCATGGACGTAGATTCAAAAGATGCAATGGATAAGTCTTGTTATGAAAGTCTTAACTCGCTTATTTTGAATTCTCCCAATGATGTTCCAGAAGATGTTTTACCTGATGTTTGTGAGAATCAAACATTGATTTCAACCACATGCCCTTCTGTTCCGGATGGTGCGTGTGAAGATACTTCGGACCTGCCAATCCCTCTTCATGATGATGAGCGCCTTATTCATTCTTCAGACGTCAATATACCATCATCTGCATCAGTGCAAAAGCCTTGCTCTCCCAAACCCAATGATGGGATTATGATCTGCACATTGAACACTGAAGACCTTGAAATTCCTGATAATGATGATTTTATCTCATCATTACCATTGGATTCCCCTGTAACCCAACCAAACTATAAACAGGCTGGTAATTCACTGCCCTCTTTTGTCAAAAAAAGAAACAAAGAAGCTGGGATAAATTTGTTGAAGAGAGAAAAACCTACATGTTCATTTATGACTTCTCCAATGTTTGGATCAGACACGTTGCCAGAAAACAGTCCAAACCATCAACCTATTGGTAGTGGAGTCAAATCAGAGAGTCATTATGGTAACTATTCTTCTCTGGGTACAAGATCGGCTAATGATGTTCACCCGATTCAATTCAGACCAACACATGCAATGTCAAGCTCATCCATTGATTTAGCGGCAATGAAAAATACATTGCACCCATGTAATGCTACACATGCAGACTCAGATTCACCTTCTAAAGCTTTCCCAGAACATGAAGTTGTCCCCTCAACATCGGATCAAGAAGAATCTGAGAGTGATGATGACATTCTCAACTACTCAGATATTGAAGCCTTGGTAAATCTGAAACGTTTAAATTTGTATATTCATCTTTATACCAAACTATTGTTATATATTGGATTTTTCTTCCTCTCACCCTATTTTGATATTCTTTTTCAGATACTTGATATGGATTTATGTCCAGATGAGCAGGATTCGTGTTTTAGTAGAAAAGGTAATCTTTTGTCATCAAGTTGAACTAATTTATCAATAGGTTACTTCTGATTCTAGTTCAGTCTATATGCAAAAGGGAAATTTGAAAAAATGTCTGTCAGAAGCTCCTATTTATTATTCATCACGAGTTTGTTTCGTCATGATGAGATACATTGGCTTCTTTTTGTTATATTGACCATTTTTCCTTCTGAATGCCAAATGTGGTTACTGATGGTTGTGCCTTCTTTAAATGGAATAACCTAGCCAGCTTGTTAGGAGAATAAAAAAAACACTAATTGCTTTATGCTAGGTTACGAGCATGATCTGCATTACACCAACATTGTAACCTATTAATTCCAGTTTGCTTGCTTTGGATATGCAGTCTCTACGAAACTGTATGAAGATAAGAAACCTGTTATACGATTGGAACAATGTTATCGGTCCTCCAAACAAAGAGAAATTGCATCTAAAGGCGCACTTGCCTTATTGTATGGCCACCGTTTGAGGCACTATATTAAGAGAACTGAGGTACATCCTTTCAAAATTTTGCCATCCAATTTTTCTTTTGCCTTTGTTCAACTTGACAGCAATCTCCCCCAAGACTTGCAGAATCTTTTTTATCAGCTGTGTATCAAGATTCGGGTTTCACTTGCATATATAGAGGCAAGAGAGCACCAAACTTTTTAATTCTTATTTAGAGTTAAGATTGATGTGTCATGGGCTCAAAACTAGAAAGGTGCTCTAATATTGCCTCAGAATCTTACTAGTAGAACCAAATCAAATGCATGTTATAGAACTGAACTAATACTTGTGGAACGTAACATGGTATACAGTCTCGCTAGTCGCTACAGATGATTGGAGGTTATATTAGTAACTGTCCTGCCGAATGAAATTCTTTTCTTCCAAAGTTAAAAGAGGATTTAGCTTGCAGCTATTTTATTTTGAATTATGTTCTCTGGGTCTCCTTACAACCTCTTATTACTTTGTAGGTCATACTTGGCAGAGCGACTGAAGACTGTGATGTTGATATTGACTTGAGAAGAGAAGGTCCTGCTAACAAAATATCTAGACGGCAGGTAGGATTTCATTTGGTTTGCCCAATAAAATGATTTTCATATTTGCAGTTGTTTGTAATTCCATTGACTTCATATTCTCTGGAGTCTGGTACTAAATAAAACTTCTTTCTTTGATCTGTGCACAAGAGTATGAGCTTCATTTTGTTATGAACAAAATAGTCCATTGAGCCAACTTTTGCAAAACAAATAGTCTTTTAGCTGCTCTAGGGTAGGGTCATATATTCATGATTCTAGAAGGATAAGTAGGCCTAGAGTATAGATTTAGGGTACCATAAGCACTCTTCTAATATATTTAGGGTGCCTGGACTTTTTTAGCTCTTACCATTTTTTGTACCACCATTTGACTTGAGTACTTTTCGCTTCTCTTCGTTGCATGTCAGCAACTCAGCATGCCTATTGTTTGTTATTTTCACGGGGAGTGTAATTGAAGGAGACACTTGACATGTGTGTCAAAAAACACTCGTACTTTGCATTTGCTGTACTCTTATGCCCTTTGGCTTTTTGGAATTCGAACTTTTGTGCTCTATATATGTCCACGAAATCGACTAGTGTTCATTGTTTCTGCTAGGCACTGATAAAGATGGAAGAAGATGGTTCTTTCCTTCTGCAAAATCTTGGCAAGGGTTCAATATTCTTGAACGGTACAGAAGTTAGTACTGGGCAGCATCTGGGTCTCACATCAAACAGTTTGATTGAGGTACAAGGCTTCCCATATCTAATCTGAAATGAATTATATCCTGATTAGGCTCGTATTTGCTTCCATTCCAGACTCTTGCTACCCATACCTTCCTCTCTTTTTTCCCACTTGATGAATTAGCAAAAAAACTGAACTTTTATTAAGAACTACCAAGAAAGTAGGACCACTGATGATCTAATAATAATGCTACTCATTACATGCATTGCATTTTCAAATATGGTTTAAGTTCTCCAACCATGACTATGCTGCAGGTAAAGGATATGGCATTTGTGTTTGAAATTAATCACAAATATGTTAGGCAGTATTTAGTAAATGTTGCCAAAAGAACCCAAGAAAAGGGTGGCTGTTTTGCTTGGACATCTGAGGGAGGACCTGAGTAGAAGAATGCAGTCTGTCCAAAAGGTGCTTTTCTTCGCCTCATAGTTTCTCTGTGTACTAAATGTTGGCCTTGTGCTAGCCTACCCTCACATAGGAGCACGCTGCTGAGCATAAGGTTTCATCTTATGTACATAGTTGATCCCTTTATAACGTAAGAAAAATAATTATGGGGTGAAATGTGTTGTTGGTATGCATGGCTGGAGTTAATAGTCGCTACTAGTTTGTAAATTACAGCTGCAAGTATCGCTTTGTCATTTGTATGTTATGTGTACAGGCTTCAAGAGTTCAATCATTTTATAATTCTAATTAAGTGCAATTAATGGGCTGGAAAATGTTGAGATGTTTTTATTTTGCCTTCATGTGTACATGTCTTTGTCACTTTTTTTGAGTACTGTACTTTTCATTCAAGGTGACGGTTCGCTGCTGCTTTTTGGTTGCCTATGTATGTTCCCGTTTGCTGATGCTTTTTGTGAAAAAAAGAAGTATCAGAGGAAATGGATATGTAGTCAAATGAATTTTAGAAATCGTCCTGAGGTGAATTAATTCTTTAATCTGCATCCTCTATTTACCATTTATTACCTTCAACAGATCGACCTTCATGACTACATGTATTGGTCACTTATATATACATTTGCCTTTGAGAAGAACTAGGATTGAAGTATGCTTATTATTCCTTAATTATTATTAAAATAGCCCATTATGTTTATTATTTTTTCTCAATATATGCAATTAGTAATTTATTCATCAAAGTAATATGGTATTATTTCTGAATATCATAATCACTACATTACATGAGACCCCTGTTTGCTGGTACTTTGATTTTGGAATCAGTAATAGCTTTGGGTCTATCATTCACTTTTGACTGATATTTATTTTCTTGTACTGTAACTGACGATTTTGTAGCTATTGTAAGGATAGTTTAAAACATCATTTTATTTTCTTATATTGATTGATGTGTGTAAATTGAGAAAGTGATCCGTCTGCTAGAGCCATCAGCCTGAAAAAACATAATCCCAAGAATGGTTGAAATGAGTCTGTAGCCAAAAACAGTAATAAGAATCTTTTAGCACACAGAAGGAGCAATCTTGATACAAAACCAAACGCAGTATTGATTTAATGGGTCATGGCCCATATCTGAAAGCCCATTGATGACACATTATTAATTATTTCATGAGAACATCACTTTCAGTTCCAGCCTTCTTCATTCAAGCCCACAGCTGCCTTTCAAGTTCAACTTGACTGGAGATGTTGTGCCCTGTGTTCCGAAGCTCATCGTCCATCTTTTTCCTTACATATCGTTCCAAAGGGTCATTGGTCCTACAGTGTTGCGTTCAAATCCACGTAGCCTATAGGTTTTGAACAGCACAACAACACTAGGGGTGAAATCAGCGAACACACGTCCTCACAAAGATGAAGCACAGTGTCGCTTACATAAACAACATTTTCACTTCAAATCATCTTCTGATGAAAATGAAGCCAACCATGGCCATGTCTTTGGCTCTACTACTTAGCTCTGACACACTCGTGAAGAGCCACCACTCAACATAAAACGCGCTCTCTCTCTCTCTACTTTTGTACTCTCACCACATCAAAATTGTGACTCTGATCATTCACCAAATTCAACGGCTCTGATCGTCTTGGAACCATATCCCTGCAAACCCATCTTTTCTCTTTAACCTTCGACCTCGACTGAACTGGTCTATTTGATCGTCACTCCCAAAACCAGTACCTCTCACAGCTGGGTTCTTTTTTTGGCTGATGATGGGTCACTGTAAATTTCATTCTAATTTTATCCACTCCATATCTTTTCTTCTTCTGTTGATTACAGTTTCTGGATTGTCGTATAGAGCTGAATCGAAGACGAATTGGGGAGATACACAAGTATTGAAGCAGCTCAAGAATGCTGTGGACCCTAATTCAATGAGCCCAGGCTCGTGCATCAGCTCCTGGGACTTCACCCTCGATCCCTGCGACACCCTCTTCAGCGACCGCTTCTCCTGCGGCTTCAGGTGCGACGCCGTCGTCTCCCGCGGGAGGCGCGGCCCCGAGGTCGCCCCCTTCGTCCCCGGCGATAGCCGAGTCACCGAGCTCCGTCTCGACCAGCCCGGCTACTCCGGCTCCCTCTCTTCCTCCACCTGGAACCTCCCGTACCTCGAGACCCTCGACATTTCAAGCAATCTCTTCTCTGGTCCCATTCCCGGCTCGTTCTCGAACCTCACTCGGCTGCGCCACCTGGTTCTGTCTCGGAACTCGCTATCTGGTCACATACCTGGCCCAATCTGGTCGTCGCTATCGAACCTCGAGGAGCTCTACTTGGACAACAACCACTTGCAGGGCGCAATTCCGGCGAGCTTCAACGCTCTTGTCGGCCTGAAACGCCTCGAAATTCAATCCAACAATCTCTCGGGCCGATTTCCTGATTTGGGTTCCCTTCAAAACCTGAAATTTCTCGACGCAAG
>JAYMSV010002549.1:0-10961 GCA_036897745.1 Erodium moschatum
CGATCCATTTGGAAACTGCTGGTCCGAACCATTGGTACGGCTAATGGTTCGACCCAGTGTAGATGCTCTTATGTTTAGAAGTTCGAGTAAAGTAAATCTAGTAGTATAAGAAAACACACCACGTATAAGACCAAAGCCAACCCTATTTATATTTTAAAATTTTCACTCAAAGAAAATTAATAGCTATATCATAAAAATTAAAAAAAAAACTGAAAGGGTCATGTATAAGTTTGAAGAATAGACGGAAGGAGAGCATTTTTTTTGCTGTGACAGAACTTTCAAAACCTAATCGTCGTCGTTTTTGGTGACGGCTCTTTTTCCTCTCTTCATCTGATTCATTGTTTTCTATGGATTGTTCTCTCTATTTCCTTATAGCATATATGGTATGTTAATCCCTTTTGGTATCTGTTGGTAAATCCTCCGATTTTGGGTTGATTTGGTCGTCTTTTTTTTTCTTTTGAAGAGTTCATATTCGATGCTACAATAGAACTGTTTTGCGATGAGTTGTGGAGGCCAGAGGTGTTGGTGGGTGACCATGGGATTTCATATATCCTGTGATTTGGGAAGCAACATCAACGAGACAAAGCCAGGACGCGATTGGCATAACGTAGATGAGGAGTAGCGGCCCGCTCTTTGATCCTACTCCTCCTTCTCACAGAGACCTCCTTAAATGTTTTTGGATTGAGCCACGAGATGAACCAGATGCGCATAGTCATGCTTCAGGACTTCTTAAGCAACCAAACCATGATTCGTGGTGCAATCAAAATGTTTGATCATCAAAATATATTGTTTGCTTTGAATTGTGTTGTAACATGATCATATCTGAATCATATTCAAAGACTTGAATCAGGTTATTGATCGATTTCAATCTCATTGCTAAATACGAGATAACACCTATCAGATCTAACACATATTTTACTCCAAAAATGTCATCTTAACAATTGATATTACCAAATTGAAGGGAATGGCGTACGTGAAGTGAAAGCAATGCATATAAAGTGATCAATATGTGTATCTTGCATGGGAGGTAAAGATACAATACAGTGTTTGGATAGACCCAACCCATCAATTCTTAACTTCAAATACAAGATGGAAATAATTTAGTCATCAAAACTTCACATGCTCATCATGATGATAACTTACTTGAAAACACATTTAGCTAAATGCTTTTTTAAAAAATAGTGAAAATGTGATTGCTTTTGATTGGTCATGATGTCACGAAGAAGTAGAACACAAATATTAAAATGACATTACTTTTCGAATAGGTTGATTAGGCTGTGAATTTAATGGACATGTTATTGTATTATACACTAATCATGTTGTTATATCCAAACTATCATAAGATTATTTTAACTTAATTTATTGTTAAATACATTTTTCTTATAGTTATATGTTATAGGCTACAAAATTCCAAGGATATAATTTATCATAAATCAAACTTAAAATGAAAACCAACTTTATGTTAGGTATATCTTCATGTACTATTGTACAATAACACTAGGCGCTATTATCGTCTTTTTAGATTTAAAATAAGGCCTCTTAAGTGTTTGAGAGACGCTATTTCAAAATGGTAGCGTCGTTTAAATAACATTGTTCTAAAAAGGAACAGACGCTACATTTAAAAAATGTATCCTTTTAGTTTGTGTAAAAAATAATTATATTATATCGTTGTTCAAAATTGTTTCGTAACGTCTTTTTATTGAAGGCTTAAGAGACACTATATTACTGATGAATTTTATCTTAAGTGATATATGAAATATAATAAAAATGATTTTTAGAAAGAACAAAGAATTATCCGAATCACGTATTTTCCATGAGAGAGTAATAATAAAATAAATATAAAACCATGTATATTTTCGAATCTTGTTATTTATGTTTTAAAAAAATGGAAGTCACTCACAAGTTTTAAATTATATTTTAAAATTATATGGTCCTCGCCCCAGGCCGGGGAGGGGGCGGAATGGTCTGCAGGGGATAATGGGGTGGTTGTGTTTGTTATGCCAGGATTCGAAGACCCTGAGATGGTTGAAATCATGACCTTGAACGTAGCCCTTGCTTGGATCTTTGAGGAATGTTGGTCGACCGGTGTCGTAGAGAGTGATTGTCTGGGGATTGTGCAAGCGGTAAACAGTGAAGCACCGTCATTTCACCTTTTGATTTGTAGGTGATGGAGTGCAGAGCTAAACTCAAAATGCTCTCGGATTTCAAGTTAAATTTTGTGCGCAGAGAGGCAAATATAGTTGCTCATATTCTTGTTATAAATGTTTATAATTCAGATGTTATTGATTAACGCATAACGAAAATCGCGTTTGATTTGAGAGACAGCCTGTCGAATGATCTTGTTTAATAAGATTACAAACAATTCCTTTCAAAAAAAATATATATTGTGATATAGTCTTCTTCATAACCATATAGTACTATTGGGTTAGCTTCATTTTGATTAAACTAAATCACGGGCTCAATTGCTCAAACAAATCGGAATGTAACGAAAAATACAACGATAAAACTAAGTTTCGGACAGTAGCCAGGCCACTGTAACTGAACACGCACAGTTCCCGAAACTGTTCGCCACGTGCACTCATATGTCGGCGCGTACTTATGCGTACGTTGCACAGTACGCAATTGCCGATAAGGCGCGTGACGTAAACGTTGACAATCT
This sequence comes from Erodium moschatum, assembly GCA_036897745.1. Classification (NCBI taxonomy): domain Eukaryota; kingdom Viridiplantae; phylum Streptophyta; class Magnoliopsida; order Geraniales; family Geraniaceae; genus Erodium; species Erodium moschatum. Next base: position 2,660 of record JAYMSV010002549.1, read on the forward strand.
GAGAGGTTGACGATTGAACCACAAGGCACCGACCGTGGTGATGGTTTGACTAACACGATTTGAGGCGCGCGTGGAGGTCTACTCGTGCCTGTTATGCTGGACGGGTAGTGTATCACCCAGATTGGGGGAGAACTCTGCAGATGATTCCCGTGAATTACGGATCTGTGAAAAAAAATCAATGGTGGAAACATGGCCACGTGGATCAGTGACTAGATATTTATACTGCCCACAGTCTCGCTGATTCCTTCGTCCGTACTCTTACTTGGAGACATCAGTTGGCGAAATGCAGATGATTTTATTTTTTGTGTTGACGAAAATACCCTTTCATCTGATGTTACAACTCATCTCTCATTGATGAAAGTTGATTAATGTGTGTCCCTCTATGTTATGGCATAGTGAAATAAAGATGTGCAGTGGATACACATGAATGTGATTATGATTTTGAGGATCAAATCATTATCAATTATTGAAATTGAATTTTCATTTTAAGATATTCTTATCAAGGTTCTAAAAGTTGTTGGACGTTAGTCGGGTGGATAGGGCCTTTTGGGGATTAATCGGGGATTAAACGGTGATTAATCGGGATTAATTGAATTAATCGGGAATTACTCGGGTCGGTCAACAAGGAAATGGGGCCTAGGCGAGCGTCTGGACAAAGCCTGATCGAAATTTTTAGAACACTGATTCTTATAAGGTCAAAACTGTAGGTGTAAACAAATTTTATTCATAAAATTTGTGAAAATTAGGAGGAGAGGAAGACATGTAATATAGTTTGGAAATGATAGGGTAAGTTGTAATTTAAAATATGGTAGATGTAAAAAAATCCAGATTTTTTAAAAATTGTTTACTTTAGTAGATCTTAGGCTGAAATTTCAAGAAATATTTTGGATGTACGTTATGTTTTTCAATTTTTTTTATCTATCTAACATGGTTTAATCTTAAATGTTGATTTAAATTGCTTAATGAATGTTGTTATATATGTAATCTCCGATTTATCAAAATCAATACTATGCTATGTTTAAATTATTACAATAACTAAATAACAATTTTTTTAGAATGAACAATAATTGTATTAAGATTATAAAAAAGTCATTACAACGGTCAAAGCCCTTGGGGTGGTCACTGATCCAAAAAATTTGAGACAAGAAAATCGGTCTGATAATAGGTGACAATTGTGATAAACAAGATTTAGAACTAAAACAGTAATGGAAACCAAAACTAGAACATAATTGAAAACCAAAAGGCTCAAACTGCCAAGAACCGCCTAAAGTAGTGCCTAAACGCTGCTTAATATATCCCTGTCTTCCAAGGACTCTTTTCGTCGTGACATGGGTAACCAAATTTGAACTGGACAGTCTGATCGGGAGGTAAGGCTTGGATCAGGGACCCCTCTCAAGCTGGCTCCCTGAAGCCATAGGTACCTATCATTCTTCATGGCGGGGCTACTTTCCTGCCCTCGCCTGATCCTCACGCGGCTCCCCTATAGTGTCCTTCTTCTGTTCCAGTGGGCCTTGGGGCCTCGCTGGTGGGCCCGACAGTTGCCCAGATGAGACAGACCTAAGGAGGCCTATCTCTGGAGATTGCCCAGGTCCTCGGGGCAAGGCTTGACCCTAATACGACCCTGAATCCCGAGGTACGGGTTAGGTATCGTGTCCGAGGTTACAAGTGGGCCCTTCCCTCGAGACGACCCGACCTTAGGTATCGTGTTCGAGGTCACTGGTACGAACCCCGACGGTGGCAGTGGTCCTTCCCTTTCCCAATCTATGGTGTATGTCATTTATAGCTTGGCAGACTTGAACTCCAGAATTGAGTCATTGAAATTGAATATCCTTAGCACCTCCCAATCATAATCCCGGACCTTATGTCCGGTACGACCACAGTTAAAGCAGAAGGATGAAATGCGTTCATAGTTCAGAGTAACCCTCATCGGGTCCGAGAACTCCCGAAACCGCATGATTATGGTACGTCGAAGAGGGCGATGAAGGTACATCCAGAAACGAACCCTCATTATTCCACCCCAGCACAACTCCCATCAATCGCAAGAGACGGACACGCACTCCCCCAACGTAGTTAATGGATGTCCCGTAAGAATTTTCCAATAAAATCAGAATCGCTACATTTCAAAAAAAAAAAAAAACCAATGTCCCCAAAATTACTAACATTCAATTTGAGTATGTAATACCATTAATTTTCACTTTCTAGTAATTTAAATTATAAATCAATTTTTTCTTATTTATTTATTCTTATCTTTATATGTTTATTTATCTTCTCAAAAACCTCTGCAATCCAAAAAAATACTATGCTAATTTGGGACTAGGAGGGACAGTATTGTAATTTGGCCCCATTAATGACAGATCCGCTCAGCGACAAACGAGGAAGTCGGCAACCGTCGGCCGGTAAATCGGGAGACATAATCGGCGTAAATTCCAAATCTCCATTTCCAACAAAATAAAAAAATGTTAATAAAAGAAAAAAAAAAGGAAAATTAGTATTCCCTCCAAAAATAAATAAAGAAAACTACATTTTTCTATTTAAAATTTTCCAGTTATTTTAGAAAAAAACTATTTTCTTATATTCCCCCCGATTTTCGCCCAAAATGCCCATACTTGTCTCTCTCATTCCTCTCCCCTCAGCTCAGCAGCTTCAGCTCCTGATTTGATCCAAACTACCCAAATTCGTAATGAGATGGGAATGCAGAGATGACATAAACCCTAATCCTCTGTTTCGTTCTCCGCTGGGCTCTGTTCATCGCTCTTTTATGAAGCCTCCTTGGCCGCTGATTAGGCTCATTCCATCGTCGCCGGTACGGTTTTGACTCAACCCTACCCATTTTGGATCCAATTATTGATTGTGTTTCTTTTTTGGGGAAGATTGTTGTTCGATTTCCGCTTTTGGGGTGTTTTCGTTTCTGGGTTTTTTCTTGGGATGTGTCTCGAATCTGGAATTTGCTGTTTTGGGCTCGATTTATGATGTTTTGTTTCGGATATTGGAATTGTATCAGCTAATCGTGATCTGTAGATCTCAGGTGGGGTCATTTTCAAGTTTTTCTCTGGAGATTATGTTATGGATTGTGAAGCCTTCATGCTATTTCATTTGAATGTTTGTTTGTTTGTTATTGTTGAGCTTTCAATGATGTCTGTTTTGATAAATGTCCAAATCAAAATGCATTTTGGAGATGGGTTGGTGTTGTATTATGGTGGGGTTTTGGCAAAATGCTATTATTTTTCTAGTTTTTAATAGGTTTACTGATTAATGCCCTGTTTGGCTGCTGAGATTAATTTTGGAGGGGACAATATGAAACCACTTTGTTAATGGGACAATGATTTTAACCCTTCATTAATCAATGGGAAGGAACAAAAGTTGTGTTTATGGCCCTATGCTAATCATGACCTTCACTTGTTAGCTCAAGAGAATATTGTGTTATTAACTAGAATTATGATACAATTTTTGTTACCGTCTCTGATGTTGTTTTCTTCTCCTTTTGCCTCTCAGATTATTTAACTTTGAGTTTGAGATTTATACTGTAAACGTGAACAATGGATATCGCTGAGCTTGAGGAAAATCTTTTCGCCCCTTGTGATGCCAAGGTATGTTACTTAACAAATATATTGCTGCAAGTTAGAAAAAAAAATGTTCATAATTCTCTGGTACATTGGTTGTCACATTTTTTTTGCTGAAGGATAAACTTTTTAAAATAAAGATAAATTAAAAATATATAATTCATTTGTGCGACATTACTGGCAACTTTCAGTTGATTGGTAGTAATGTGGTAATGCGGTCGTTCGATAATCATGCCAGTTACAGATCTGCCCAATTTTTCAATATTTATGAACTTTTGTTTCACTTATAAGTTATTTCCAATGTTAAATGTTTTTTTTATATATAATAACGAGTATATTCTGTTTCAAATTTACCGTCCTAGACATTTCCGTCTTATGCAGTTACATGGAGGAATGTGCAAGACACTTTCTGCAATTTATTGCAAGGTTTTATCGGTTTTTCCTTCTTTGGAAGATGCACGGCCTAGAAGCAGATCCGGTATTCAGGCATTATGTTCCTTGCACATAGCTCTAGAGAAGGCCAAAAATGTTCTACAACATTGCTCAGAGAGCAGCAAACTGTACTTGGTATGGTATATTAATGTTATGTGGCTCAGTATTTGTATGTTTTGTAATTATTTTCTGAAATGATTACGAAGGTTAAAAATTCTATAATGCAGGCTATCACAGGTGATTCTGTTCTTTTGAAGTTTGAGAAAGCAAGATCTGGTCTTAAAGATAGTCTTAAGCGAGTTGAGGATATTGTTCCTCAGTCAATTGGCTCTCAGGTTGTTAATATTAAATTGTATTACGTTTTACTATCTTATATCATGATTTACAGTTTACTATCCCGAACTTTGAAGTATGCCAATTTATTACCCTAACTTTTAAGTTTGCCAATTTACTACCATATACTTTGAATTTGTTACATTGTCGGTTAAATTGTATAAACTCCGTTAAATTCAGGGTTTAGAGAATATGAAATGCTGAAATTATGTCTTCCCATTCTCAGCCACCTCATGTAAGAGCATAATTTTAGTATTTCATATTCCGAAAACTCTAAAATTAACGAATTCTATACAACTTAACAAATAGTGCAGCGAGTTCAAAGTATAGGGTGACAAACCGGCACACTTTTGTTCAGAGTAGTAAATTGACACACTTCAAATTTTAAAGTAATAAACTGCAAATCGTACATAGACAGGGTAGTAAAACGTAATTTCCTCCTTGCCCTATTCAGTAACTTTTCCGTTCTCATTGACACTTACTTTCCGTTCTCATTGACACTTACTGAGCTTGAATTGCTTTCAGATTGAAGAGATAGTGAGCGAGCTCGAGGGTGCTGTGTTTTCACTCGATCCATCAGAGAAGCAAGTTGGTGATGAAATAATCGCATTGCTCCAGCAAGGCAAAAAATTCGACAACTCGGTCGATGGATCTGAGCTCGAGTCCTTTCACCAGAGTGCTACAAAGCTTGGAATCACCTCATCAAGAGCAGCTCTAACCGAGAGAAGAGCTCTGAAGAAACTCATAGAAAGAGCTCGCAACGAGGAAGACAAGAGAAAAGAATCAATTGTAGCCTATCTCTTACATCTAATGAGAAAATACTCCAAATTATTTAGAAGCGAAGTATCAGATGACAATGATTCACAAGGCTCCGCACCCTGTTCTCCGAGTGTACGGGGCTCTGAGGATGGTTTTCTCAGTGGCAATGGCCGTGCCTTTGAGCGCCAGCTGTCGAAACTCAGTTCGTTCAATTTCAAACCAAACAGGAGATCATCAGGGCAGATCCCCGTTCCTCCGGAAGAGCTGCGGTGTCCAATTTCGTTGCAGCTCATGTACGATCCCGTTATAATCTCGTCTGGGCAGACATACGAACGGATCTGTATCGAGAAGTGGCTCAGCGACGGGCACAACACGTGCCCGAAGACTCAACAACAGCTCTCACATACCGGGTTGACTCCTAACTATTGTGTCAAAGGACTTATAGCAAGTTGGTGTGAACAGAACGGGGTTCCCGCTCCTTGTGGCCCACCAGAGTCACTTGATCTCAATTACTGGAGATTGGCGTTATCGGAGTGTGAGTCAACAAATTCAAGATCAATCGACAGTGCCAGGTCCTGCAAGCCTAGAGGGATCAAAGTGGTTCCTTTAGAGGAAAGCTGCATTACTGAGGAAAGTGCGTCTGGAAACGAGGATGATTCTGAGATGAATGTGCTCGAGAGATATAAGAATTATCTGAATGTTTTGAATGAAGAGGAGAGGTTGAAGAAGAAGTGTGAAGTTGCTGAAAAAATAAGGCTTTTGTTGAAGGACGACGAGGAGGCTAGAGTTTTGATGGGTGATCTTGGCTTTGTTGATGTGCTGTTGCGGTTTCTAGAGTGTGCGGTCAGTGAAGGAGATTCAGCTGCGCAGGATGTTGGAGCTATGGCCCTCTTCAACCTTGCTGTTAACAATAACAGGTTTGTGCTCTTATCGAATGTTTCTGAGATCATCGTGTCAAGTATTCGATAACATGATGATATGTGAAATAACGAAAGCTTAGAGTGACTCTTGACATAGATTTTACTCAACATTGATACATAAACCATCCATTAAAATGAATAGTTCTCATATAAAAAAGGGTCTTTATGAATAGAAATTGAACATATACATTTCCATAGACACATGACTATTCTTATGAATTTCCATGTGTCAGGTAAAATAGACGGAAACCATCATATTTATTTATTTATTTATTTTGTCCGTCGCTTGAGTTTAGTATTTTACAATATCCCAAAACTAGTCATTCTCATTTTTTAGTCTCCCGATTTCAATATGATTCCATGAAGTGTTTGGCAAATGGAATCAAATTGAAATCGAAAGAGTAAAGCATGGGAATGAGTACTTTTTTGATGGTTTATGTTTGTTTGTACGATGTTACGTGAAAATTCATACGGGTAGTCATGTCTCATGTGTCTGAAAAATACCACGAGGTCACGTGTTTGTGGGAAATTTCATAAGGGTAGTTATGTGCAATTTACCCTAAAAACATTTTATTTTATTTTTTTCTGAGTAAAACGTGTTCTTGCCTTTCATATTTCACTAGTTAGACATTGACAGATTGTGCGAAGATTTACCGACTTTATGCTCAACCAATCATGTTAAATCTGCTGCAGTCTTCTACTTTATTAGTTTTGGTTATAATATTTTCCTAAACAACAGTCATAAATGTGCAAGTATTTAATTTCCCTCTGAACATTCTTCCAGAAACAAGCAAACGATGTTAGCAGCAGGAGTAATTCCCATCCTGGAGCAAATGATCTCAAATACCACCTCCCACGGATCAGCAACAGCGCTCTATCTGAACCTCGCATGCCTCGAAGAAGCCAAACCCGTCATTGGCTCAAGCCAGGCCGTCCCTTTCTTAATACAGCAGCTTCAAATCGAGACTGAGCCCTTATGCAAGCTCGATTCACTTCACACCCTCTTCCACCTCTCCACCTACCAACCCAATGTCCCAAAACTCCTCTCAGCAGGCATAGTCACGGGCCTTCAGTGCATACTCTCAACATGGACTGAAAAATGCCTCGCCGTCATGATCAATCTGGCCACGAGCGAGTCAGGGAAAGACGAGATGGCCTCGAGCCCGGCGCGGGAGCCTCATCAGTGGATTGGCCACTGTGTTGGATTCGGGCGAGCCTGGTGAGCAGGAACACGTTGTGTCCTGTCTTTTGATTTTGTGTAATGGGAACGAGAAGTGCTGCCAGATGGTTCTGCAGGAAGGCGTGATACCTGGGTTGGTGTCTGTTTCGGTGAACGGGACAGCTCGAGGGAAAGAGAAGGCTCAGAAACTTCTTATGGTGTTCCGTGAGCAGCGCCAGAGAGATCAGCAAACCCAACAACCAATTGAGACTTGCCAGGTGGTCGAGAACGTGGAGCCCGAGGTTAAGGATGTTCCTACTCCTAAGCCTGCTCAGGAGACAAAGTCGATTTCTAAATCAATATCAAGAAGAACGGTCGGGAAGGCTTTGAGTTTCCTGTGGAAGAGCAAGAGCCATTCTTCTGTCAGGAGCTATTCATAAGAGCATCTCCGATGGTCTGGGCGAGTAGTCCAGGTGAATAGTGATTTTACCGGTCAGAACGTCCAGCCTCAGTGCACGGGCGAATCGCCACGTGACACGCGGTAAGCGTCACAACTTTTCCCCCCTTTCATCGGCGTACATGGACAATTCGCCCAACCGGACCTCAAAACTCCCTTTGAAGGTGATTCGTCCGTTCAATTCGCTCCCCATTTCGGAGATGTTCTAATACCACTGCTTGATGTTTGTACATTTTCAATTGTATCTGTGTTTTTTTTTGGTTTTGAAAGCGAAGAAATGTACAGGCCCATGTAATATGTGGATTTTTGTGTCTTCCTTCGTTGCTAGGTAGATGTATACGTATATATTCTTTGTTGTAAGTCAAATCTTTTTCAGGTTCACCATTGTATTGATTTTGATATTACATGAATGAGAAAGAAGAAAAGTGTTCTTATTTGCAAATCCATTTGTTATGTTGAAAGTTGTAGCTTGCACTTCAAGTTTTTCCTTTTATTCGCAAAAATAAAAAAAATAGTTTTATTCGACCCAGACAATACACTGAACTTACTGTAAATAAGACAGAAAATAAAAGAAAGAGAGAAAGAAATATTGGAAAACCTAACACAATCACCAATCCTCGAGGAACCTTTGAGAGAAGCTACACCGAGGACCAACACCTAAATTCCAGACCGAGTCGCAGAG
>JAYMSV010002550.1:0-10957 GCA_036897745.1 Erodium moschatum
ACTTTCCTCGATGACGGAGGCGAGGAGAAAGAGAAGCGAAAATAGGGTTTGTTTTGGGTAGTTTCTAGAGAGAGGCGAGAGCTTCTCTCTCTAGAAACTCAGTGTTTACAATTGATGTGGAGCGATTATGATCTGAAGCTTTTTTTATCACATTCTCTCTGAGGCTTTTTTTACAATGAAATTGCTAATTAAAATAATTACTTCTCGATCTCTAAAGTTAATTATAACATTAAAATAGAGTTTAACACTGCACTTTAATGTAGCATTCTTCCTAGCTGATTCAGAAAATATGACCTCGGAGGCTTTCAGGATTGTTGTTCGGTGTGTTTTGTAAGACAACCAGTCTGAAGTATTCGCTTGACAATACTGAGTCATGGTGTGGACGTAACTGATTCTTTGTCAAATGGGTTTCTTCTTTATCAGTAAAATTTTCTATTATAATTTTCACTTTTGAAATAAAAGAGAAGATAAGGAACAATGACATGGAAGACAGATATGTTTAGTTACCGTATTTTGTAAACATAGAACAACTTGAAAATCCAACAAAAGGAAAAACTAAAGAGTCCCCCACCACAAATGTTGCAGCTATTGGCCTAACTCTCGACATACCCAAAACTTTTCGGAGCCACAGACAATTCCGACACGTCGACGACCAATACCACAAATCGATAGAGTATCCCTTGTACTAGTCTCGGGCAGGTCTGCAACCAAGGCATAAAGCCATAAACCCTCGACACCGGTCAATACCAGGACCGCCGAGCCTCCGGCACCACCGTGAAGGAAGGAGGGCAGATCTACCTTGACGGGAGGCAGAACACATAGCAGGATCGCAACCATGGAAACGATCCCAACACCAACCTCGAAACAACAGATTTGGAAAATAAGCATTTACCCAGCAAAATCGGGATATTCAATGGTGAGACTACTGGAGACGCGCTAGACAACAACCACGAACGACAGATCGGATGACCCCAAAAGCAAACCACTTCATCTATAACCATCGACTGTCAGAAGACCATCAGGGAAGATTGGGTGGCTACCACTTCAAAAGGCCGAACCAACCCGTGGAGGGAAGCACGGAAGGAAGTAGAAGAGGAGGAAACAATAAGGAAGGGGTAAGAGGCTCTATTGTTGACCTTGCAAGGACGATCAAACCGGTCATCGACAATAACACGAAAAGTAGGGTTTCGAGTTATTTCAAAGAGACATTAGAGAATAGTATCTTAGAGAAATAAGATATATATATATATTGTTGAAAGTTGGGATACAACTACAAATACGATTGATTATAAAAAAAATAATGGCATTCTTACTCAAAGTCCATTCGAGTCCAAATGAATGGACAAATAGGATTCAGAAGTATATATTGGTGTTGTAAAATGCCAAGCAACATGGTATTAATTATACCAGTACACGTGCAATTCAAATTCGTTCAAGAGTAGTGAGGTAAAAACCGATTCAGGTGACCAATTAATCAAACATTAGTTTTATATCCCCGATCCAATTTTGTCAAATTAAATGGTTTTAGCCCGATTTAGACAATTTTGAACCGTTATACATAGTTTTTCAACATATATAAATGGACACTAAGAGTAAGTTCTCACCAAAGCATTTAAGGTAAAACAAAATCATCCAAAAACAATTAGAAAATGACATAAACAACCTCCACGGTATATTAGAACTTTGGGGTCAGCTATGCTGATATGAAATCACAATTTCGAAAATATGATCTGTTTAATAATAATATTAGAGAAACACAACAACATGTTTAGTACATTAGTAACAGTGATTTGAGTCATGAACCATCATGTTATGTTACACTTGGTCACGTTTGCATAAGTTCCTCTCACGTTCCTTTATATATTTCTCTACTTCCCAAGTCGAGAGCTACAGAATAGAAAACTCTTGATTATTTATATATGTTTTTTTTTCATAAATAAAACACACATTCCGTGAAGTAATTAACTACTGCCAAATGTGAAATTTAAGTGATAAATTTTCTGGTGACGACAAAAGGATAACAGACAAACAAGTTGGTGTAGTTTAAAGTTATTGTCTTAGCGGTCTTCAAGTATCGAAACCTGTTTCTAATTCTTCCAAAAGAAAAGGCAAACTACATTCTCTTGTTCTTCTACGATTTCAAGTGCTACGATGTTATCAGTTCGACCGGCTCATGACATTGTTAATGCAACCAGGCCGGCCCATGAAACCCTCACCAAGAAAACCAACACTTGTTTCATTCGCATGCAATTTCAATTATTGAAACATTGACATAGGTTTATTGATTCAATTGGATGTTTACGTGCATTTGTTGTACTTGTTGTCGAGAGTTTAGAATTTTTTATCTTGTACATCCCACTGTTTATATGTATATCTTCATGTTGTTTCCCTCTATCTCTTTGGTTTACTTGGATTGCACGCAATATTTTTATATTCCCTTCCGGCTTTTCAGTTTTCTTGGAATAAGCTACTTCTATACTTTTTATTTTGTCTTGTGTGTCTGTTGTGGGGTTTTTTGTTGGTTGTTAGTTTACGTTTTTAAGATTGTTTTGATCTTATTGTTGAGGGGTTGTTGTCTGAACTGTTGGGTTCTCCTGTAAGTTACTTGGACTGTATAATTGCGCTTGTTCTTGTTGTTGTGTGGTATCTGAGAGACTTTTGGTTTCTTGCCCTTCCCTATATCTCATAGTGTTCGAGCTGAATAATACTTTACGTCTTTACCGTTTCAGAAAAAATTGGATCCCTCTCATAGTACCCCTACACACATAATTCTAATTTCTTATAGTACCACAATCCACTACTGAAAACCCCGTTTTCTTCAAGGGTGTTTTAGTAATTTCAGTGCTGAAAATTTGATCGCTAGTCGCTCCAAGATCAACCTAACCAGTAAGTAACCCATAGCTCGGCCCTGTCCGAGGGTTTCAAAATCATGCCCGTCTCTTTCAATGTTTCAGACAACACACATTTTTTATAGAAAAAGAAGATTTCAATTATTGTTTCTTTTTGTTTTGTTTATTACAAATCCAATCTAAAAACAAATAAAAGCAAATCAATCCAAAACCGATGGATCCAGCGTTCCCACTTGAGCATTTCAAGATCAGAACCAGAGAAACCGATCTTTCTGGGTACCTGAGATAATCAATTTTGGCGTTGTGTTCGATCCAATTCTATCCGTTACACTCACTTTCTTAACCGGAAGGATCCGTTTTGTGAACCCTCCTCCCCTGTTTTTGTTGTGGAAATTTTCCATCTTTCTGGGTCTCTTGTTTGATCTTATGATCCATCTAAAAATTAGATTTTTTGTGGTTAAATAGATCAATGAATCGAGGGTTATAAGAAAAGGGGGAGATTTGAGGTGAAAAATTGAAGCTTTTCCCAAATTAGGGCATATGTTAGTTTTGTGGAGTTAAAGAAAGCAAGGGTTTGGTTTGCCTTTTTTGTGTGCCTGTCTCTATCTGTCTCTCCCTCGTGAGTTTTTACATCTCAACACAGCCCTTGGAAATATGTATGGAACTCAGAGGAGGCCGGAAGTGCCCTTCGATTTACAGTCCCAATTGCGGTTCCTGAGGCCGAGCATCCACGCCCGGAGAGCCAACCTTGTGGTCAAGTTCCAGGACCTTTATGGGTTCACTGTAGAAGGCAATGTTGATGATGTCAATGTCTTGAACGAGGTGAGGGAGAAGGTGAGGCAACAGGGCAGGGTTTGGTGGGCCTTGGAGGCCAGCAAGGGAGCCAATTGGTACCTGCAGCCTCAGATTTTGTCTCTCTCTTTGGGGGTTGCCCTCAAATCTTCTCTCAAATTGTCTGCTGTTTCTAATGCTATCACCTTGAGGAGGCTCATTAGGAAGGGTATCCCGCCCGTGCTCCGCCCCAAGGTCTGGTTTTCCCTCTCCGGGGCTGCCAAGAAGAAGTCCACCGTGCCCGATAGTTACTACAATGATCTCACCAAGGCGGTCTCGGATAAGGTCACGCCCGCCACTCTGCAGATCGACCATGTGAGTGCCTTGGACCTTTCTGCATTCTTGTTGTGGTTGAGGCATGTGGAAGATTGTTTTTAATCCTCTTGGTTATGCTGATTTCAGATTTAATGTAGATTACATTATTATATCTAGATTAACTGCATATATTTGTTACATTCTATTGTGTTTTGTACATAACTATCACCAATTTAAAAAATTTACATAGTTGTCTTAAGAAAATCGTCTTTTAAATAGTTGTCTTTTAAGAATGTTTTTTGCATCTTCTTAACCGTGATCTACATCCAACCAAAATGTTTATTGGTACTTTAGGAGTCCTTTGAGATTAGGATCAGGGGTATTTTTTGTTATCTGCACTACTTTGAACGTTTAGGTAATAAGATTGTTATGTGCATCTATTAACCTTTATATTATTCTTTTTTTGTGTGTGCGCGGAGGAGGTCTGCTTGCTATAGAATATATAGGATTTGTAGGTTGATGAGAGAATTGTGGTGGACAAGTCACAAACATGTTTTTTTATGAATGTATGTATACATGCAGGATCTACCAAGAACCTTTCCTGGTCATCCATGGTTGGACACTCCGGAGGGGCATTCTGCTCTAAGACGGGTTCTTGTTGCATATTCTTTCCGTGATTCTGATGTTGGCTATTGTCAGGTCTGTTAATATATCAAGTATACTACTTTGGTGTAACAGTGTTTATTAAGAAAGAGACTAAGAGTTCATCTGCTGTTATCAATTACAGGGATTAAATTATGTAGCTGCATTGTTGTTGCTTGTGATGAAAACAGAGGAGGATGCTTTCTGGGTGCTAGCCGTTCTGTTGGAGAATGTGCTGGTGAACGATTGCTACACCACGAACTTGTCTGGATGCCATGTTGAACAACGGGTTTTCAAAGACATTATGGCAAAGAAATGTCCGAGGTACTCTTATCATTATTCTCACCATTTTTGTTTTCATTTCGAAACTCCAACAACATCAATGCAGGATTGCAGCTCACTTGGACGAATTGGAGTTTGACACCTCACTTGTTACCACAGAATGGTTCCTATGCCTCTTTGCTAAGAGCTTGCCTTCCGAGGTAGGTTCCAACAATAACTACCCTTAGATGTTCATTTTATACAAATCATAGCCTCCTTATTTGATAATTTATTTGCCTGTGGCTCTTCTTTCAGACAACTTTGAGGGTGTGGGATGCTCTCTTCTTCGAGGGAGCACAAGTCTTGTTCAATGTGGCCTTAGCCATGTTTAAGGTGACAATGCTTTTCCCAAAGACTTGTAAATATTTGTAAACTAAGTGGTAGACATTATTATAAGGAGAGAATGTTGCAATTGCAGATGAAGGAAGAGGAATTGCTTGTAAACCATCAGGTGGGCGACATAATTAACATTTTACAGAGAACCACTCATCACCTCTTTGATCCCGATGAATTATTGACGGTAACACAATTCTCTTCTTAATAAACACATATCAACATGAAAACCATATCAATCCTTTACTTTTCTTGATTGTGCAGGTGGCGTTTGAGAAGATTGGTTCGATGACGACAGATACTATATCCAGGGAGAGGAAGAAACAGCAACCGGCAGTTATGGCGCAGCTTGATCAGAGATTGAGACGGCTAAACTCCCTCAAAATAGAACACGAAAGCATTTAACTATCACTGTCATATCATATGTGACAAAAATCGTTGTAGAGAATGTGAATATGCTAAGGGAAGAGAGAGCTTCGGTTGTGTAAAGTGTAGCAGTATTTCCTTCCCAACGGTTAATTTCATTGCAAGCAACCTGGGGCTCTGCTGGACTTCTTTGCCCTCTAATCTTTATCTATCTTGCCTATAATTGATCTTTTTCCAATTTACATGAATCAGATACTATATATTCCTGTTCCTTGATGAAAAACGAAAAATGCTCAAGCAAAGAGAAAGAAAGTCCTGAGAATACGCATACACGATTGTGAAGAAACTATTACTATTCGATTATCTTTGCTTGTTCTGCAATTCCACTATTCAACAAAAAAAATGTGAGACTTTTCTGTAAGAACAAATTTACAGAAAGTACCAAACTGTACACTACACTTTTTTTTCTTTACTATTCTTAACAAAGATATCTAAAACTGATCTTTTTCACTCACATCACCAACAATGGTTCAACATCACCAATAGACATACTGGAGATCCCAGCATCAAGATGCTCTTCACTCTCTCTGCCATTACCGTTCACCTCCCGAGATTCCTCCTCCCCCGTCTTCTGATTCTGGAGGCTCCAATACATTATGCTGGCTGTTAAAGTGAGGATCATCTTTTGGTTCACCTGTTTCAATAAAAATAATAGTAAATATCATAAATTAATCATTTGATTAGAGTCCCTAGTTTTCAGTTTAGGTGATGATCAGAATAATGACACCCCAAATGACCAGAGCTGTAAGTTCATCAACTATTCAACATCCTCTTAGCTGCTATATGGTTGAAGGAGTCGAGTATATGTTTATGGATGCATCATCATTTGTTAGCAGAACATAAACACTACCTCTATGATGTCCTCTGGTAACAAGAAGATTGAGCACCCAAGCTTTCGGGCAACGCTGATAATATATGTTGCATTCAGTTTCTTATCCTCATCTGCAATGCATACCCACAATATCAAAATGGTGTAACCTTGCATCCTTCAAGGTTCAGAAACCAAGATTTTGCATAAAATGTCATAGTATGTGTGCATACCAGTTTTTCCCTTTGTGACAAGAGCCCAATTGACCACTCTTGGCTCCACTGCACTAAGAAGTTCAAGAAAGAAAATTCCATCTGAAAGGTTTTTATCCTGGGAAAGGAGAACGAAACGAGGAATAAAATGAGAAGTCCAATTAAACAAATAGTTAGGCAAAGCTTAGAATACGTTTCACAACAGTGCCCTTGTTTTTACCTTGAAGTTCTTCATCCGAGTAGATCTGCCTGCTGACTTTACTTTATCATTTGCCCAGTTCAGAATGTCAGCATCAGCAATTTCTTTGCCTTTTCCTTGGGAGAGATATCTTAGGTTCTTTAGAAGTTGAAGCATCATATACCTCATGAGTTGCCATAAAAATGCTGTGGGAAGAGGGGGGGAATTAATATCTCTTCTCTTGTACAGAGAAAAATTGATGGCTAATCAAATAAAAATAATGTTACGAGGCAATTATGAAGCTAGAGAGTGCTTACCAAGTATAAGCTTCTTATTCCCTTGAACAACATCGTTTCCAGCTACATTCACAAGGGAAAACTTTAATACCTTCCCTATCTCTATAACTTGGTTGCAGTTCTCGACTTTTCTAAATGGCATCTTTATGGGAGGCTTTGTTGCTGACTTCCAGTTAACTGATCCTGGCGACACTTTATCAAGAGCCTCCAGAAGAACCCATCTACATGGACAAGCAATACGCATAAACGGAAGAGCAACAAACTAAGGTTTGACATTTCTGAGAAGCAAATTAAAGTTCTCACCCATTTCTGAGATCCTCAAAAACATGATTGACATAAGTAGAAATTCCAAGACTATTAATCCACAACCGAAAACATCTCTCTTCTCGAGAAGTTTGTTCATCATCAGTCATCATCTCAGCAAATGAAACCTTTGAGCTGTCATTAGACAAACCATTTCTGCAAGAAAGACCAATCTCAGTCAACAGAGGTCAACAACAAAAGTGGCAGATTAAACTGAATTCCCTCCTGCATGTATAGAGACTTCAATTTAATTTTTGTGTGCATTTATAGAAACAACATATAATATGTGACCAGGTCATTCAGGGAGCAGATATTAGTCCACTTGTGCTAACCATATATATAAAAAAAACTGTCAATAACTGTTTGTTCTAACACAATGTTCAAGTTCAACAAGCATTAATTATGCGCATCTATATGTTCCTTCCCTACAATAAACTCATGTTAATGAATGGATACAATGCTGTGAAAGGATGAAGTAATACAAACAGATATACTATAAAGATTATTTAATTTAGTGAACCCAAATAAGGAATCAGTCATATGCCATACATTAGTCTCAGAAGGTGTTAATAAACAAAGCTACGAAACAAACTTAATTTTTTAGTTGGAAGGTGACTTGCTATGGTTATACATGATGGGAGGTGATCAAAGATGAAAGTGAAAGGAAAACATCAGTTATCACCTGTGGTGGAATAATTGTGCAACAAATGCAAGATTAAGATTTGGGGAACCCTCCGTAATATCCTTAGCAGTGACGTATTGCTTGCATTCCAGTTTTTCAGCTTGCTCAACAACTAATTTTGCTCTCTCAGTAGGATCCTTAACATTTAAGCTACCGGGGCTACTGATCTCTGGTGCTAGAGCAGTAAGAAGATAAGCATAAGCCTCTCCATCCTGCAAACACATAAGGTTATGCATCATTAATGAGGAAATGCAACTACTTCAAGAACATGGATATTATATCTAATATTTCTGGTCCATAATATCATAATATTGCATCAAATTAAAAAAAAATGTTGTGAGATTACTTATACATGATGCACATCATATCAGACACATCATTCCAAGGAAACTAACAATATACACGACATGGGAGAGGCAGCAAGAACATAATGATAAAGACAAGTTGCAAATATTACTATTAATAATGGAACTAAGAGCCTTAAATTGTAGGCCGTCTCTCAGCTCCTTATACCTTTGTACTTTAAGAAATGCATACAACTCTTTTGACACAAGTAACCTCCTAAAACCATGCATACTAACATAAAATTGTAAACATGTCAACCAGACTCAGGCATAAAGTGCTGTTGGGAAGAAACTGGTGAGTCTCCTCTTACCTTAACATCAGAAGAGAAATTCGTGACCTGCTTTTCGTAACCCACTTTCTTAAGTTGAAAATTCATCCATTTTAGTAAAACCTTTTCAGGTGCCAAACCAATGAGCTCCTCAACTTCCTGCAAAGTTCCAATCATACCTCAAGTGAATAGTAGAAACACACACACACACACGATGTACCCTCCACATCATCAAACATGGTAGGAAGGCAAATGTAGTCAATATCACCAGACCTTGCTGTCACCGCCAACCAGTTCTGCAAGTTGAGGAGTCTTCTTCAGATCGAGATCAGCTAGCAGTTGAATCTGTTGTTATCGCCAGTATTGGGAAGAAAACAAATAAAAGGAAAGTGGAGGGATTTAGTGTTTAAAGCTAAAATAGAAAAGTAAATTCCTAAGAATGCATTTTTGAAGAAAAACAAAATTGTAAAATATATGAACAAGTTCATACCTTAATTATTTGAGAAATCAATCCGAGTACCAGATGAGGCTACAGTATCAACAAAATAAGAAGAAGAAAAAATGAGCAAATTTCTGTCAGGTAAAGTTTAACAGTGAGATTCCAATCAGTAGCTCATAAACTTACTCTTGCTTCAACAAGATCCTGTGTGCCAATATTTACCACCGTGCAGCCAATGGCCTTGGCAGAATTTAGGCAAAGGGTATGATTTTCATTTCTTTCCCAAGGATTAAGGTCCTTTTTAGTATTAATAGCTCGCTCATCTATGGTACCAGGAACAGCTACATTGATGAGCTTACTGCACCAAGCAACAAAGAAAACCATTGAGAAACAAGATAGCCATCTATCAGTAATAACTGGGTATGGTTTCAATATAAATACCAGAGAAGAACTCCGTCTCTTGCAAGATCAAATAGATCGTTTGTAGATGGATCCATTGGAAGAAAATCCTTCAAAAATTTATCTTCTGCTAGGTAGTTATTGATGTGGGCAACATAAGAAGCCTTCTCTGATGTATTAATGGTGTGCTGAAAAGTGGTTGTGGAGGACTTCAAAAAAGCAGAAGAATGTCTTGGATTTCCTGCTTTTCCAGCTGCTTGGGTTTGCAGAGTTAAGGTTGCCTGCCATTTCCAATCACCACGTCCCACAAATTCAACATTCACAATACATTTTGTAATGACTACAAATCATCCAGTAAAATAAACTAGCAAGAGCTAGAAATTCAATAAATTGCGCCAAACACGTCATTCACAATACCCCAAAGTCGATAAATCATGACCATATGATAATAAAACTCACTCGAAGGAAGGATTCAAAATCGATCTCGTCATTCTCATTGGGGTAAGTCTCCTTCAAGATTTCCTTTATCTCATCCTCATCAAACATATCGTGAAGAGTCTTCACTTTCATAAGAATGGCCGGCATATCCGCCACCTTCACACTGCCTGATGTTTGATTCTTCACTGAAAGAAACTAAAACCAGTACATGTACAGCCCAATCAAATTTAAGTCACCACCAAATTTAATTGCCAACTCAACAGAAAACAAAAACATATTTCAATGAAATATGAACTTTACTTTGGATTTGAGGCTGCGAAGCTCCACTTGGGTGAACTGGCTCTGCAGCCATGGATCAGAAACAAGGACTCCAACGAAGCTAGACATTGTGCCCTCTGTGTTATCTCAATTTCGATACCTAGTTGCCCTGAAAACCAATACAACACTAATCAAACACCAATTACTCACAAACACCTCAAAACCCACAAAAGCCCTATGAGGATTGAAACAGAAAATTCAGATTGAAACCCAGTTGCAGAATCAAACGGTACATAGCAATTAACATGCATGAGAGTGCAATCCCGCACAAATTTGACTGATTTGAATTTCGGAAGAAAAAATCAGACTCCGCCCTGTTTGGCCGGCGAGAAATCAGGATGGATAATAAGTAGAAAAGAGAAGATAACTGGAAGCAGAACAACAAAATCAAGAGGAGATTGCAGAGATGAACCTCGCAAAGCACAAAAGTGAAACAACAAAAGGTGCAGCGAGCATTACTCAGAGTATGAGCTTCTTTGTCTGATAGGAGAGGAGAGAGGAAATTGATTGATTCTGGAAGCGAAGGTGAAGTGAATCGAAGAAAGGGAGAGAAGGAAGCGTGAAGACGATAAAAGCTGCGAAGAAGACGAAGCAAGGAGGAGGCGGTACCTACC